>JAMZAV010002092.1:0-103914 GCA_024449915.1 Sweltsa coloradensis
CACTTTGCATGTTGATACCTTTCATTTCATTTTATTGTCTTGTTTTGTATACCTAATACTAGCATATAATGTTATAATGTTATGACAAGATAAACAAGTTAAACAATACATTATAAGCTAGAGCTAGCTATTAAACATGTCTTTTCAAAAGACTAAGACTTGATTTAGGATGTATAGAAAATACTAAAACTAATTTACATTAATTACAAAATACACTTTTACAACAATACAATAATACACAATAAAAATATATACTTTTACACTAATATAAGATAGGCTACTAGATAATATAAGTCTAGGCATCTATAATACATATGTAAAATAAATTGTATTTTCAAGACATATTATTATTGTCCGCCAAGAAATCCTCAATATCATAGTATTCTTTTTCAACAAGACATGTCCTACCCCTAAGATCCTTCTTAAATGTATCAGTTGGTTTGTTTTTGATAATGGCAGGTAGCTTATTAAAAAGGATTATTCCTGCATATGTGGGGCTTTTCTCATACAGCCTATGGGATGTCACAAATATATCATTTTTCCTCCTAGTATTGTAATTATGAATATTGATGTTTTTTTATATCTTCCCTATGATTAATTAAAAATAATATCACTTTGTAAATACCGGGTATAGAGGCATGCAAGAGTAAGAATATTCAATGTTTTGAAATGTCCCCTACATTAGGGATGTCAAAAAGCGTGTATTTCAGTAAACGTTTACACCCTACTCAAAAAAGCGTGTACACGTTTACGTCTTCTGGCGCTATATCTGTGTTTACTTTTAGGTTTGATAGACATATATTCTACGTGCATTACTTGTTTTCTGCATAATAATTGACCCCCACAAGCACCAAGTAATATAGAGCCCTTCCGGAGTCCCAATTGATTCGAATTTTATTGAGTATGCCTACGGAAGACAACACTACAAGTCGAGAAGACGTATAATTTACGAGTTGCCGGATGGATGGGGAGGGGGGTGGGGAGAGTAGTCAGGCGGCTGACGTAGCGCTTGCTGCTCTGTGCACTGCCCGCGTGCCGCTTGCTGGCCAGTGGCCGGACGCACACTGCACAGAGCGATTGAAATGACGTGTCGAACCTGTCGACTAGAGCCACTTGCTTTGTTCATTCATTGCCGACTACGATTTTCGATGACTCAACACACCGAGGTGAATAGGAGATGGGGTTCAAATAGGAGACTATTTCGCCGCTCGCGCTTAAATTGACTCACGAGAAAACATCGTTCGGCGGGTCGCACACAGGATAAAAATAGTAATTACATAAAAACGTTTACCGATCACGAAAAAACGGTACACGTGTACACGTTTACACGTACCATCCCTACCGGGGACCCTTCAAGGTGCGCTTCTACTCTTACGGTTGTCGAGATAATTGCAAAAAAAGAAACTAGCACCTGGAAGGGTCTCGGTGATTCTTAATACCTAACGGTTTTGTTCTAATTCTCACGGTTGTCGAGACAATTGCAATAAAAGAAACTACCACGAAGAGGGTCCCAGGTGATTCTTAATACCTAACGGTTTCCCTCTAACTCTCACGGTTGTTGAGATAAAGCAATAAAAGAAACAAGCACCAGGGATCAATGAGATGAATGGAATCAAAGAAACAAGCAACCGTGAGGGTCCCAGATAATTCTAAATACCTAACGGTTTCGCTCTTACTCTTACAGTTGTCGAGATAATTGCAAAAAAAGAAACTAGCACCTGGGAGGGTCCCCGGTGATTCTTAAATACGTAAAGGTTTCGCTCTTACTCTCACGGTTGTCGAGAAAAATGCAATAAAAAAAACAAGCACCTGGGATGGTCCCAGGTGATTCGTAATACCTAACGGTTTCGCTCTAATGCTCACGGTTGTTGTCGTCGTCGTTATGTTGTTATGTGGATATGTGGATATGTCGTTATGTCGTGATGTGGTTTTGTGTTTATGTGTTTATGTCGTTATGTTGTTCTGTGGAGAAGTGGTTATGTCGTTGTGTGGTTATGTGGTTGTGCCGCACTGGATTGCCGCACCTAGCTGCCGCACCGGTTTGCCGCACCTGGTTGCCGCACCAAGTTGCCGCACCTGGTTGCCGCACTTAGTTGCCGCACCTGGTTGCCGCACCTGACTACCGCACCCGGCTGCCGTACATGATAATTCGATTCGATAGAGGTGAAGTGTGGACCATCATTCTCTGATATCGATCTTATATTACCTTTTTTGAAAAAAAAAAATTGCGGAATTTGGGTCATTTGTTTGGAAATTCGGAAACATACTTTACAAGGTCGAATCATCATTTTAAACTTTTCTCTATGCTCTGGTTCGTGCCCTGTAGGCGTTTTTTCGGAGAAAAAAATAGCGGAATTTCGTAGCAGTTTGTTTTAAAAATCAGAACCATACTTAACTACGAAGAATACATCATATTTAGACATTTCTTTCAAATAAAAATTTCTCTAGGATTGTCAACGTTGAGAATAAGAGCGAAAACGTTAGGTATTAAGGATCACCGGGGACCCTTCAAGGTGCGCTTTTACTCTAACGGTTGTCGAGATAATTGCAATAAAAGAAACTAGCACCTGGGAGGGTCTGGTGATTCTTAATACCTAAAGGTTTTGTTTTAATTCTCACGGTTGTCGAGACAATTGCAATAAAAGAAACTACCACCTGGGAGGGTCCCTGGTGATTCTTAATACCTAAAGATTTCGCTCTTACTCTCACGGTTGTCGAGAAAAATGCAATAAAAAAAACTAGCACCTGGGATGGTCCCCGGTGATTCTTAAAACCTAACGGTTTCGCTCTCATGCTCACGGTTGTCGTCGTCGTCGTTATGTTGTTATGTGGATATGTGGATATGTCGTTATGTCGTGATGTGGTTTTGTGGTTATGTGTTTATGTCGCTATGTTGTTCTGTGGAGAAGTGGTTATGTCGTAGTGTGGTTATGTGGTTGTGCCGCACTGGATTGCCGCACCTAGCTGCCGCACCGGTTTGCCGCACCTGGTTGCCGCACCTGGTTGCCGCACCTGGTTGCCGCACCTGACTACCGCACCCGGCTGCCGTACATGATAATTCGATTCGATAGAGGTGAAGTGTGGACCATCATTCTCTGATAATCCGATCTTATATTACCTTTTTTGAGGAAAAAAAAAATTGCGGAATTTGAGTGATTTGTTTGGAAATTCGGAAACATACTTTACAAGGTCGAATCATCATTCTTAAACTTATCTCTATGCTCTGGTTCGTGCCCTGTAGGCGTTTTTTCGAGAAAAAAAAATAGCGGAATTTCGTAGCAGTTTGATTTAAAATTCAGAACCATACTTTACTACGAAGAATACATCATATTAAGACATTTCTTTCAAACAAACATTTCTCTAGGATTGTCAACGTTGAGAATAAGAGCGAAAACGTTAGGTATTAAGGATCAACGGGGACCCTTCAAGGTGCGCTTTTACTCTAACGGTTGTCGATATAATTGCAATAAAAAGAAACTAGCACCTGGGAGGGTCTCGGTGATTCTTAATACCTAAAGGTTTTGTTCTAAATCTCACGGTTGTCGAGACAATTGCATTAAAAGAAACTAGCACCTGGGAGGGTCCACGGTGATTCTTAATACCTAACGGTTTCGCTCTAACACTCACGGTTGTCGTCGTCGTTATGTTGTTATGTGGATATGTGGATATGTCGTTATGTCGTGATGTGGTTTTGTGGTTATGTGTTTATGTCGTTATGTTGTTCTGTGGAGAAGTGGTTATGTCGTTGTGTGGTTATGTGGTTGTGCCGCACTGGATTGCCGCACCTAGCTGCCGCACCGGTTTGCCGCACCTGGTTGCCGCACCCAGTTGCCGCACCTGGTTGCCGCACTTAGTTGCCGCACCTGGTTGCCGCACCTGACTACCGCACCCGGCTGCCGTACATGATAATACGATTCGATAGAGGTGAAGTGTGGACCATTATTCTCTGATAATCCGATCTTATATTACCTTTTTTTGAAAAAAAAGAATTGCGGAATTTGGGTGATTTGTTTGGAAATTCGGAAACATACTTTACAAGGTCGAATCATCATTCTTAAACTTTTCTCTATGCTCTGGTTCGTGCCCTGTAGGCGTTTTTTCGGAGAAAAAAATAGCGGAATTTCGTAGCAGTTTGTTTTAAAATTCAGAACCATACTTAACTACGAAGAATACATCATATTAAGACATTTCTTTCAAATAAACATTTCTCTAGGATTGTCAACGTTGAGAATAAGAGCGAAAACGTTAGGTATTAAGGATCACCGGGGACTAGGGATGTCAAAAAGCGTGTATTTCAGTACACGTTTACACCCTACTCAAAAAAGCGTGTACACGTGTACACGTTTACGTCTTCTGGCGCTATATCTGTGTTTACTTTTAGGTTTTGATAGACATATATTCTACGTACATTACTTGTTTTCTGCATAATAATTGACCCCCACAAGCACCAAGTAATAAAGAGCCCTTCCGGAGTCCCAATTGATTCGAATTTTATTGAGTATGCCTACGGAAGACAACACTACAAGTCGAGAAGACGTATAATTTACGAGTTGCCGGATGGATGTGGGAGGGGGGTGGGGAGAGTAGTCAGGCGGCTGACGTAGCGCTTGCTGCTCTGTGCACTGCCCGCGGCCGCTTGCTGGCAGTGGCCGGACGCACCACTGCACAGAGCGATTGAAATGACGTGTCGAACTGTCGACTAGAGCCACTTGCTTTGTTCATTCATTGCCGACTACGATTTTCGATGACTCAACGCACCGAGGTGAATAGGAGAAGGGGTTCAAATAGGAGACTATTTCGCCGCTCGCGCTTAAATTGACTCACGAGAAAACATCGTTCGGCGGGTCGCACACAGGATAAAAATAGTAATTACATAAAAACGTTTACCGATCACGAAAAAACGGTACACGTGTACACGTACCATCCCTACCCTTCATGTATCCCCTTTCTTAATTTTATCTATTATTCTTAAAAAAAAAGCTTTTTTTTTTGCATGACAAAGATCTTATGAAAATTGTTTTTTGATGTATTACCCCACGCTATTAACCCATAGCTCAAATGTGACTCAATCAGGGCATAGTACACTATTAACAGCAAACTTCTATCTGCATATATTTTCATTTTACGTAAGACATATATATTAGAGCTTAGTTTATTTGCTACATAATCAGTGTGGATGTCCCACGATAAGCACTTGTCAATATACAGTCCTAAGAACTTTGCTGTGTCTATTTGTTCAATAGGAAGGTCTTCATCACATAACCTGATACAAATATTTTGATCTTCCATATTTTTCCTTGGGAATATCATACATTTAGTTTTCTTATTATTCATTATTAGGTTATTTGGTTGCAGCCACTGCGCCACTTCGTTAAAACTGATAAAAGCGGTCTTTTCTAATGTTTCTATAAGTGCATGAGCAAGGGTGGTGGTTGCATCATCTGCATACAGAAGCATATCCCCTTCACTTATTTGCACATGGCATGTCATTTATTAGTATATTGAAAAACAAAGGCCCTAGTATTGATCCTTGTGGTACTCCCAGTTTAATATATTTCCTCTCAGATTTAGTTTTTTATGTTCAAATGGCCAGAAAATCTACATATTGCGTCCTTCCATGTAGATACGAATATATCCATTGCAGGCAAGTTCCCTTAATTCCATGTGAAAACAGTTTACTTATTAATTAATGTATTATACTCCACACAGTCAAAAGCTTTTGAAAGATCCATATAAATGGCTACTGGTGTTTTTTTTTCTGATCAAGCGCTGTTACAACATTGTCAATGAAGGCAGCAAGAGCTGTTTCAGTTGATCTCTTTTCTCTGAATCCATGTTGTTCTTTTGCTATTATCTCATTTGCCTCTAAGTATTCGGACAAGCTATTATACATTACTCTTTCAAACCTTTGAAAAAGCATTAAGTATTGAAACTGGTCTATAATTTCTGATGTCTCTAGTGTTTCCCTCTTTCAAAATTGGTTTTACCCGCGCCACCTTTAAGCTTTTGGAAACACACCTTCATTAAGAGACATATTAATTAAGTAAGTAAGTGACTCTACTATACTCTTGCACATTTCTTTATAAGAAAGCTTGATAAACCATCTGGACCTATTGATTTCTTATTTTTTTAAATTTATTATAATTCGCAAAGTTTCATCTTCACTTACATTATTGAGGCAAAATAAGTGATCTATTTCAGGGAACACTTGTTTCCCATCATTTTCAGTTCTCTTTTGACTTTCTGTTAATTTTGTGGTTATATTTATAAAGTAGTCATTGAATAGTTTCCAATTTGCTTTGCATTTCTGACAGTTTCATTATCTACTGTGATTCAAATTCTGTTTCAGTTTTCTTTTTTCTTTTTGAACCCCTTTCCAGATTAATCATATTCCATAAATCTTTACCTTTGTTTTCTGATTTCTAGGGATGTGCGAGTACTCAAAAATCGAGTCGAGTCGAGTAGTTGCAACTCGACTCGAGTGGTTCGAGTACTTTACGAAAATCGTAGTCGAGTCGAGTAGTTTTTGTCGACTGAGCCGCCGACTACAAAAGGTTCAGATTTATCCAACAGGTAGCGCTACCATCAAAATCGCGTAAGAATCGATTGTTAAGTCGACAGGTCGAATTTTGCTATGATGACGAGCTATTAGCGACACCATTTTCAATACTTGCTTTGCTTGTTTTTACGATGTTCACGCTGTTGTCACGGCGTCACTTCACAGTTTAATCGTCGTAATTGCATAAATGTATCGTTTTTTGATAGTGATAGAACCAAGTGAACAACATATCACGGAGAATATAGACAATGTTGAAAGTCCAAGTCCAAGTGTAGCATCCCGCAATCCTAGGCATAGGGCGACCTAACCAAGACGCGTATTTTTTTTAACAGTTTAAGATCATAAGAAACCATTATTAATATTGATTTTGATGTGTTGTCTTCAGGTTTGGCTATGAAAGTTGCATTACCGCTTAATTTGATCGATCTTAATATGATTTTTGTCGAAAAGTGATGTTGCTTGTTGGTTGGTTAGGCAAGCCTAGGCTGTAGATCTAGGCCTAGGCCTAGGCCCTACCCCTGAAATGTTTTCCCCACATGATTAGAAATACATCAGAAGAATCCCTGGACATTTATGACAAAAATGTGCTGTATTTACTACTTGCAATGTAATTATTGTGCAAGATAAGCCAGGAAACCTAGGCCACTGAGTCTGTGGCCTAGGCCTACTTCTGGAGATGGCTTTTCCAAAATGCCTCGTTTTTGAGCTTTCAGTAGGGCCTAGACCTAATAGAGTGTTTTTAAAACATTTTATTTAATATTATTATGTGATCTCAATCTCGATATTTGTTTTGATCTCGCTCAAGTCTTGCTCGATCTCGAATTTTGACTCAATCTCGCTCGAAATTCAAGCAGGAATTCTCATTTCTGCTCGATATTGCTCAAATTTTAAAATCGCTGCTTGCACAGCCCTAGCAATCAGTATTCTACATCACCTTTTCTCTTCTAGATATGCTTGAATATGTTCAGAAAAGAAGAGACGATTCCGAAATCAAGAATATCTTGGGCATGCATTATTATATTGCCTGGTTTAGAAATTACCATAGTTCATAACTACTCGACTCGACTCGATACTCGCGAGTATTTGATACTCGACTCGAGGTCAAAATGCACTACTCGCACATCCCTACTGATTTCCTTATTAGTTCTTTGATTCTATGAGCCTTCGCTTTTCGAATTGTATCTTTATATTCCTTTTTGCATTTTTTGTATTTATTTAGAACATTGACGTATTCCTTTTAAGTTTTAGCGCAAGTCTCCTCACTTTCCTTGACATTTCCATCACATTTTGTGTTATCCATTTCCACCCACATACAGGTGAGATTTTAGAGATTTGTATGACAGTTTTTTGCTTCCTTGTGGCTTTTTGTTACCTTGTTTGACTAGGTAGGGATGTAACATACCTATATGCAATGCAATACCAGTAGGCCCTACTATAATAGGCATATGTCTATTTCAGTTTTAGAGAAACTGAACTCATCTTATCTAAACTGCAAAAAACAAATAAACATCTAATATTTCTAGGAGACTTCAATGTAGATGTCTCACAAAATAGTAAGGACCCTAATAAGAGCAGCTTACTAATCTTCTTGACTCATGCAACATGCAGCTCACCATAAAAGATGTTACCAGAATTGATCCAAGGTGGATTCGTCAACAATCATTGACATATAGCAACTAACACTACACTCCCTTTTATCTCACAGTAATTGACTTTGGAATATCTGACCACTACGCACAAGAAATTGCAATACAATTTCAACATATCAGCTACCTCAAACTACCAAAATTATACGTCTAACAAATGTCAAATCCTTAAATAACCTAGCTGAAAGCTTAACAGAAGAAAATTGGGAGTGTGTACACAAGCACATACAGCAGATGATAAATACAATGAATTCTCAAACAACTGCTCTCCTATTATAATGAAAATTGCCCTTTAAAAACAATAAAAAATAAATCAACCTATAAATTGCAGAATTGGCTAACCAAAGGTATTAAGGTTTCAAGTACAAATAAAAGAAGTCTCTTACATATTAATCTCATTTCGCAATGTGCCATTTTTGCAAACATATATCAAAACATACTTGAGAATTTACAAAAAGGTTCTAAAAAATGCAAAATTGGCCACATAAGAGAAATCATAACAACTACAGACAATAAATCAAAATCTATATGGACGTAATAAATACAGAAATAAATCGTAAACCGAAAAAGCGCCATGAAAATATAACTTTACTCAATAACAAAACTCATTAATAAATGACGCCTTTGAAATTGCCACTACCTTCAATAAGTACTTCACGACGGAAGCATCTCTATTAACAAATACATAACTTGGCCTACTTGCGGAAACAATAAAAACCACAATTTTCAAACTTACCTAACAAAGACAAACAAAAGCCCAAGTAACTCCCTTTACTTTTATGAAACAACCCCAAATGAAATTAAAGATATAGTACTAAAACTAAAGCCTAAATACTCTACGGGAATCGATGATTTGTCAATTATGGTATTCAAAAGATGTATCAATGAATTAGCTGAACCATTATCTGACATTTTCAATACTTGCCTGGAGGACGGTGTCTTTCCCCAAGCATTGAAAATATCAAAAATAATCCTATATCAAAAAAGAAATAAAACATATAACCAGTAACTACAGACCATATCCATTCTTCCAGCAGCTTCAAAAATATTAGAAACCATATATACACACGAATGGTCTCATTTTTTGACGAGTTTAATACCATAACAGAGAGGCAAAATGGATTTAGACAAGGCAAATCAACAAGCGACACAATCAGTAGATTTCTTAAAACTATTGTCGGAGCAGTAGACCTAAATTTACCCACATTGGGTATATTCTGCGACCTCACAAAAGCGTTTGATTGTGTTGACCATACAATACTACTAGCCAAACTAGAGTACTATGGCATACGTGGGAATGGTCTAAAGCTTATAACTTCTTACCTGACTGACCGACTGCAATGCGTCGAAATAACTGAACTAAAAGACAACAAACTTACAAAGACTAGATCTGACTATGAAAAAGTAATTTGTGGCGTTCCACAAGGATCAATTCTTGGCCCACTATTTTTTTATCATCTTTGTTAATGATCTACCTGATAACATCGAGGATGCAGAGCTTTTTGCAGATGACTTCACTACAAGTAATACCGCTAATGAGACAATACAACTTCAAGAGAAGGCAGATAAAAGAATTACCGAATCCACCGAATGGTTTACGTGTGAACAAACAACTGCTAAACTCATCAAAAACCAAATTTATTCAATTCCATTCATTCCAAAAAAACAATCACTCAACCAAATACCTTGCATTACAATTCACATGATAAATCCACAGTAGAAATCATCTACACAGCAAATTATTGGGAATAACATATGATAACAACTTAACCTGGCATGCCCCATCACACCCTAATACCAAAACTCAGCTCAGCTTGTTTTGCAATTAAGAGCATCAAACAAATAGCAACATATCAACTGCTAAAATATGTTTACTTTTCTCTATTTGAATCGCACTTGAGATATGGAATCGATTTTGGGGAATATCGACTCATATCGACAAGGTATTCATCACGCAAAAACGAGCAATCAGGGCATTATGTACCCTTAAGCCGACGGAGCATTGCAAACCCTACTTTATTACACTAAACATTCTTACAGTTACATGCCTTTACATTCTCAAGTCAATTTTAGTCATAAGAAAAAACATCCACACTCTCACAGTCAACAGTGGCATACACACCCACAACACAAGGAACAAAAATAACCTCCATCTTAACCAATATCGTACAAACCTAGGTCAACAAAAACTCTGATTATTTGAATAAAACTCTATTCAATAAACTCCCCCAATCAATAAAAAACATAACAGAAACACATCAATTCAAAAATGAACTAACTAAATTCCTAATACAAAAGGCATACTACAGCATAAAAGACTTATGACAGACAGAACTACCTAAAAATTGCTATATTTTATTATTAGTAGGAGGTACCATATAATAGGCTATAGGCCTATACTATTTTGTAAAATACCTATATTATATTATATTAATACTTATGTAAACAACTAGTCTATGTTTAGCAAAAATGGACTACACGGTTGAAAACTGTTATAAACTTTAACTGTACTTTGTATTGTTATTTGTTGTCCCAATAAATAAATAAACATTAGACAGTTAGCAAATAGCTATTCGCTCGGCCAAGATGCTTCCGACGTATATGAAACTTTGCAAAGTTGTCAATAAAGCATACCGTACAGTACATGGACAGCCCAGCGGTTATAGATTTTCAAAATTTTGTCTCAAAATCAACCAGAAAAAATCACGAAATTAGGCCTAGTCAATTTTGGAGTTTTTAACAAAAAAAATTGGAAATGTGTTACTGCAGAGCCCTATATTTCCACATTCGTGACATATGTTCAAAATTTCAAACACCTGTGGTGTCAGTCGGCCGAGCGAACAGCAATTTGCCTAAAACGGATGTCCTATATACTCTCTTAAGCTTCAGCCTTCCCGTAAACAAACCCGCAAGGGCACCCACCTGGAATCGAGGAGTGAACACCCCCTTGCTCTGGCCCGCGAAGCCGTACGCCACACTCTCGAGTAGGATCTCGGGTGGTTCCTCTATCGACTGTTGCACGAACCATTCGCTGTCGTCACTCGTCTCTTCCTCCTGCTCCACGCTGGGCTCGCCTGCGCAACAGAAACCACTTGAAGCAACGTTCTTTGTCCGACCGGTTTACCCAGCTTGGCCTTGGAAAGCACCACTTCCCGCTACAAGTTAGCACCTTGCCAGTAGGCCTCGAGGCTACCGTAGCCCTACTAGGCTCATTCATTTTATGGTCTTTAATTTTTACGAGCAATTCTAGAAAAAAGCAATGACCAGCCAGGCCTACTATGAGCTACACCGTATAGTCCCAAATAACTAACTTTTGTAAAAATATAAAAAAACATGCATTTAATGCATTTTTAAGTTGGTATGGGACTTAAAATAATGAAAAAATGTAGGCTTATATTCAGGACAATACAGTAGGCCTAACTGGCAAATGTAGGCCTAATCTTTAATCTTTGGAGGGTGTGTTTTTTAATAGTAACTGGTCGCACCGTGCGACAACTGGTCGTATTTAATAATCAAGTGGAGCGCACTGTGCTTGACCCGGCTTCACGTTTTTCAAGTGCATGCTCCCGATTGACTGTCATTTGACAGGGTCGTCCCCTGAGGTTTACAAGTTATCTAAAAAAACACACTCTATAAAGACTTACACATAGAATTGGCATACTAACCAACAACTTCAATCCCAGCCTTGCTAAACTCAGGCTTGGCCTTTTGCGGTGCAAGTAGTGTAGTCAATAGATCAAGGTCAGGGAAGTGTTGACCTTTAGTGACCTTGGCCACACGTACAGTGAACTTCCCGGAGTCTGCATCGTAGCAGCCAGTCGATGCGTCCGTCTCCTCAACCGAGCCAGGTAGATGTAACCTGAAACATAGAATGCTAGAGTTAGTTTGTTTGAAAACAATTCCAAATAGGTAAACTTAAAGGCCTTACGTGTAAGTGGCAAATTTACCAGTTACATTATAATACTCCTTCATGGCAAGACCAGTGGTTGAGTGGAATGGTCTCGGTGAGGGGATAGTGGGAGAAAAGAACCTCAAAGTATTTCAGTCGAAGCTCAAGCCTAAATTTCTGCCAAGTTAAGACCAAAGCATAAATGAGGCAGAGGATGAAGATGAGGGAGGAGACTAAGGAGGGAGAGAAAGAGAAGAAATGTGAAGGGAACAGAATTACAAGGATAGGCCTAACAATGAAGGAAATTTGACGTTGGAAGGAGCGAGGCCTAGCTCAGTTATATTTCATTTTTTGTACGTTCATCCTAGATATAAATATTATTATTAACCTATGTTAATATTAAGAATTATTCACTTCACTCTACTATCTCTCTCATAAGAGGATAATGTGTGTATACTTATACTATGTATTAGTCAAGCGAATAAAAATTACTCTACTCTACTCTAATACCTAATATCAGTATTTTTTAACTATGCGAGCGTAAGGTCATTTGGCGTAGGGTCTACTAATATTGTATTGTATCTCTCTCTCCTACTATTGACTGTAGTCGGTGGCGGTGGTAAGTTTCTTCATCCTTCCTTCCTTCTTAGCATCCATCCTTTCATATTAATCATATTTCCCTATTTCTTGTTTACTTCCCATCTCTCTTCTTGCCTTATTTCCATTTTTCCATTTTTTCCTTTGATTTGCATCTTCCGTCCATGTGTAGGCCTACTTCATCACACACTCATTGACGAGTCCTTTTCTCTTACTTAGGGTAATTAAACCGGATGAGCCTTAGGCAGTAGTTTTAAAGACTTTTTAAATCCTTTGATATCCTTTTTGCCCGCTACCCCCTCTTTCAGGCCATTCCATTCCACCACCGTTCTGGCCAAGAACGAGCCCTTTCCACATCAGAACCCTGCCCCTCTCTATTTTTCCACTTATATCCCCTCGCTAGATATTTAGCCTTCCTTAAAAGGCTGTTCACCCCCCCCATCCTTCTGATCTCTGTCCTCTATGGGCCTAGGCCTACTTTTTCCCTATTTCCCCCACCCTTCGTCTGCCTTAGATTTTCCCCATCCTAGATCTCTTACCATATGTAATAAAAAACCGTAATAATAGTTGTTAGTTGTAGAAGAAATACTGTGTGAAATTATAACTTTATGTGAACAATTTTGAAAATGCTCAATACCAATGTAAAGTGGAATGTAATGAATGGCAAAATGACCAAACAAAAAAAAATACATTACATACGGGGACCTCTCTATTTCCTTACTACATGCCCTTTTACTACTTCCCCCTTCCATGTTTTTCCCTTTTAAAGTACCCCCCTACCCTTTTTAAGCTTTTTCTGAGGCCTATACCTCATTCATCTTTCCCCCCTTCCTATATGGGTCCCATATACTCCAGCATACCGCCCGGGTCTCACAAAGGTTTTGTATGGTGCCCTTTTAAATTTCAGGTAAAACCGGTAACCCGCATTCACACTAATTGGTTGGGGGTTATAAGGGATAGGAATACGTTTAATTGTTACGTTTAGTCTTAAGAAATTGTTATAACAAATCAAATTCTTACGACAACCAATCGGGAATTTTTTTTTTTTTTTTGATTTCGTCTGTTTTTCGCTCTCTACCGGAAAAAAATATGCGATCTTGATGAAAATTTGAGGGGCCCTTTGTTTTCTCTGAACTTAGACTTGCGGGGGCTCTAGCATTGTATGTTTGGGCTAGGCTAGGCAGTACTTTGCTCAGGCTTTATTTTAGTGGGCCCCTACCCACTCATTCCCAGAACTGTTTTAGGATTGCAAGTCAAGGTAGGGCTATTGGTCTGTCATAACCTCAAAGGTCTAGAGCCAAGGTCTAGCTAGGGCTAGGCCTTCTAGGCCTACAGGTAGGCCTAGGCCTAGCCTAGGCTTACACAGCGGCTAGGCCCTAGGCTAGACATTTCTAATTCAATTAAGTCTAGGCCTAGGCCAATCCAACACTTACCGTAAATAGTATGGGGGCGAATAAAACCTAAAATGCTCCTCTTCTACAAATATTTCAGTCTCTCTGACATTAGCATATGGAGCATGAATTATCACAGTAATATCATCCTCGGTTTGAGTTATTTCGAAACGCGGTGTTAGCATGTTTTGTGTTAAAGACCCCTAAATGGATTTTAAACCCCTTAAATTTTGGGAAAAATTTTTTCAAAAAGTAAATGCAAAACCAAAAAGTGAAAAACTGACAAAGCTAGCTTGCAGCACCGGGCATGCACCGGGCAGCTGCTGCACCTCCTGCAAAGTGTGACGTCACGTGTTGTTCGGCGAGCTGATGTGAAAGTAGGTCACCGAGCTAGCGAACCTGGAAAACCCCGCCGCGCCGGCGCACACTTCACCCTACCCCCACCCAAGTCAGCGTGTATTTTTTTGTATTCGTGGGGGGTTCACTTTCAAAAAGGGAAAATTTGTGACAATAGTTTCTTGGCGCTTCAAGATAACTTCTAGGCCCTATCCTTGATTGAGAAAATAATAAGCCTAAAGGTTTGTGCATTCGTCTCATCTCATCTCCTATTTTTCACTTTCAAGGGACTAAACCTTAGGGCCCTACCTGTTTAAAGAACACGTGGTAATCACTAAACCTTTACCCTTGCAGTTCCTAGGACCCCACCTAGGCTAGGCCTAAGCCGGCTTTTAGTTCCCAAAAATCATAAAAAAAAACGAGGCCCACACCCGCCCCGGGTTTTTCACTGTCTTGGGCCGCTTTAAAAATTTTAAACCGCTACAGCTCTAATCTCTAGTTTGAGCCCCAAAATTCCCCCGAATTTCTGGAACATTCCACGGTGGCAAGGTAACCTAAATGGGGCGGGGTCTGGTAAAGATAGTGAAATATTATTGGACTCGGCGACGGCACTGGGCACTGGTTCCTGTTTTGTCTATTGAGTCGGGGAAATATTGTCACTTCAAAGTTCAAATGTAGCCACAAGCCACTAGTCAAGCCTAGACCCTAGCAAGGTAGGGGCCTAATCCATTTTCATTTTTTTCATTTTTTATTATTATTTATTTGCCGAAATGTCCCAGTAAGCCAAACAAAACGGCTCCAAAAAAGGCTTTTAACCCAAAAACTCCGTTTAAAATACCGTTTGGTGAAGTGGACAATTTTAAAACAGGGACTAGTAAAGGTTAATTCCCCCCCTCCAATTTTTTCCTATATTATTTTTGTTGGGGTGGGCCAAAAAAAACGCAGTTTTTTAAAAAAAACCCTTTAAGCAAAAATGCCGGCTTTTCAAACCATGTTTAATAAGCACTGCAAGCAAAAAAAGACCATCACTCTTCTGTTCCCCCCCGGCGGAACTTCTTTGGTTGGGGGTGGTCCAAAATAAAATCGCTATGTTTTTCACTAAAATACAAAACCTTTAACGTTTCTATTTTAAATATAGGCCGGACTTTCAACCGAATGTTGAACTAAGCACCTGCAAGCAAAAAAAGAGCTCATCAGCTCATTCTGTTTCCCCATTCAAAAAGAGTTCCTACGCGCCCTACTAAATGTTGTTTCGTCAGTAGCACTGACAGGCAAGTAGCCAACTCATGCGTAACGGCTAGACTCTGGTTCGAATGAGCAATGGTTCGAATCCCGCCATCAGCAACCATGCCAGAAATTATTCCCCTAGGTTTTGCCAAATGAGTCGTAGAAAACAGCTCCCAGACTTGCCCTAACTCTCCTATTAGGCCTACCTTGTTAATCATCTGAAGAGGGTAAGACTGGTAAATGTAGGCCCTACCCTACAAAAAGGTTTTTACACACATAATACCCTAGGCCTATATAGTTCTCGATTTGGATAGGATAGTCGAGAAAAACACTCCCGTAGGTCTAACGGTCTATTTGGCTAAGGCGCCTACCTGGAATGTGGGAGACTCGGGTTCGAACTTCGAACCCCGATGAGTGTTTCCCGACTAGTCCTATCCAAATCGAGAAATATACCCTTGCTCATACTTGCGTAAGGTAATGACATTAGGGCCTATATTGTTTGGTCAGTTCAACAGCAACAGTTTTTTTGTCCCATGAATATTGTTCCATCCATTCATTTTCTATAGGGCCTAATGGAACTAACTTCGAAGTTAAATAGTTACTAGTCCCTTCCTCTTGGGGGGTCTATTTGGCTAAGGCGCCTACCTAGAATGTGGGAGACTCGGGTTCAAACCCCGATCAGGATGGATTTTTTAATTTCTGAATGGTATTAAAAATTAATAATATTATAGTAGGGCCTAAATATAGCTCTAACAAGGCGGGATTGGCAGATGTGTAGCCGGAAAAAAAACATATTGTACAGGCTCCTACAACACATAACAGCATCAAGTCTGTTGGGGGTAATTAGTAAATATTTTTCCCAACTCAGTCATAACTAATTTTCAGTGGGGGACATAAAACCAAAGCAACCAAGCCAACCCTGAGGCCCAAACACAATGGGACGATTTAAAGCGAAAACCCAAAACCAAAGATCGATGGCTTGTTTCTTTTTCCGCATGCTTCATGCCCCGAAAGTCACCCCCACACACGGGGCCCTTTACGGTAACCCCTGTAAAACCACCCCCAATTTAAAAGGGAAACTGAGGGTTTTTTGTGCAAAAGGCAAATAAGTAATAATTCCATTGGGTACCTTTAGGCCTATGGGCCTGTTCACCCGGGCCTTAGTGTCTATCTAGTTTGCTGGAGGGTTCGTTTCCCTCCCGCTGTAGGTAGTCAGAAGTTTTTTAACTTCTTTGGACTTAAGTCCATCATTTCCCTTTGCTTGGGAAAATTTTGTAAACGATGATTTTGGAGCCCTACTACAACAAGGCACAAAATACATTTTTAGGTTCCAATATCATTCTTGTTGATTCTCTCGATTTGGGTCATTGTTTCGCTCGTCATCGTTTTTCCCACCTAAAACCCGGGGTTTTGGTCCCCCCACTGATGATCATTTTGGGGGACTGGGGGGGGTAGACTCTTATACAAATTTTTAAATTTTTTTTTTAGGCCTATACCCTACCTTTTATTTTTGGGTGGGGGGGGGTTTTTTGAAAAAATGGGGGGAAATTTACCCCCCCCCCAGTTTTTGGGCATTTTCCCCCCTAAAAAAAGGCCCTTTGAAATTTAATTTTACTTCTGCCAAAAAAGGAACTTGGTTTTTTTTCATTTTCCTCATACCATAAATGATTTAAATAAAAATTTAAATGGGGTTTTGGGTTAATTTATCATTATTCTAATGATTTCCCAAACCTCTGAAAAGGTGGCCCCTTTTCAAAAACACAAGATGTCCCCCAATATTTTTTTTCATAGGCCCACTGCGGTTTTCCAATATCAGGTAGGCCTACTGGAATTCAACGGGATTACGAAGGCGAAAGAACTTATAAAGGAACGTTCTTATATTATTCTTAGGCTATAAAATTCGTTCCAAGTTCCCACGAAATAATAACTTTGACGTTCCCAAATTCCTGACTAAAAAAGGGGAAAACGCTTTCCCTCCCCAAGACTCCCCTCCCCCTATTTCCCTTATATCCCTTTTGGATAAAGGAATGCTCTTTTTTTCTTACCTTGCTATGGTTTTCCGAAATTCCAAACCTAACCTAAATGTTACTACTTAAATCTCTAAACCACAAGACAAACCCATAAAAAAAATAAATAAAAGTTGTATTTTTTTAGAAATCCTCCTAGACTAAAATAAAGGGTGTTTTTTATTCAAATCAAATGTTTTAAATAAAAATTGCGTTTTTCTTCTTTTTTGGCATTTTTTGTTTTTAGGCCGTTTTCCTTAAAATTTTTTTTGAATTATATTTTCAAAAACCCGTTTGGAGAAAAATTTTGATCCGCTCATCACTTGAAAATTTTTGGGAAAAACCCCTGATTTTTTTATTTAAATAATAAAAATCTTATTTAAATAAAAAAGTTGATTTAAAATCATTAAAGTCTTTTTCCCTTCCATGTGAAAAGGAGTATTTAAAGGGGGAGAACCCCCTAAAAGTGCCATGTTAATTTTTGGGGTTTCAGGGTGCTTTCCCAAGGGCCCTTTTCGCGCACAAGATTTCTAAAAAATTTTATCAAGTGTTTTAGAAAAATATTTACTAGTGTGACGCCTTTTCTTGTTTTTAATAACAACATGGGGTAAACAAAAAAATAAAAAAATAAAAAATACCCCTGAGATGCAATAGAGTAAATTCTTAACAGCATAGCCACTTTTTAGCACTTTTTTTTCCCCTTGGGGGGGGGGGGGGGGGGGGGAATTTTTAACCCTTTTTGCTTTCCCGCATCCCAAATAAGAACTAACCACAAGTCAGACACCCTAGGAACCAAAACCCTATAGATTTTTGGTACACAATCTGACGCAAAAAGGGACACCGGGGGGGGGGGACGTTTTTTTCCCCTTACAACGATATTTTAAAATTCTGAGGGGGGGTCCCCCTTCCCACCCTCTTGCTTTTACATTTTTTCTGTTTTCCTGCTCTCTTTTGTACCACACCGCTGGCGCTACTCCTATTTTTTACCATCATCATACATTCCTCCTCGACTTCTCAACGTTTCTGTGGTAGAGTTGGCTATTGAATAGAAATAGCCTAATCAAGTAGGCTTGGGCCACAGCTCAGTGGCTTGGGCGAGATTCAAGATAACGGAGCATGTAATGAATTCCCTATCACCGGACGTACGTTAAACAGCTGCTACATTCTGAATTTCTGGTAGGAGAACAACTCAGGGGGGGGGGGGGGGGGGGGGGGGGGGGGGGGGGTTTCCTTGGGGGGTGGCCTTATCCTCGGACGCTGATATTAAGAACATTTTTTTTTTTCTATATAGTAGCCTACTATGCTACTGTACAACTATACTTGCTTTTAAAGAAAAAAGCAGATGGGGTTGTAGTGGTGGGGGGAGAATGAAAAGCGCGGTAAAAGAGGGCGCCCCTTTTTGTATCGGGGGAAATATTTTTACCAACGCAAGCAAAAATCAAACTTTTGCTAGGTTTACAGGGGATCCCCCCGTTTTCAAATTTACGGGGTGAGCTAACTTTAAAAGGTTGCCAAAAATTTTTTATGTTGGGAAAAAAAAATTTTTGAGCCACCCCGCCCTTCTTTCGTTGGGGAAACCAAATACACACAGCAAATGATTTGAAATGAAATCACAGGCATGTAGCGGATATGTAACTTTGAATTGTGCCCTTGCCTGGGCCAGCCGGATGTATGTGGTCAAACCTTGGGTGGCCCACCCAGGGGGTGCACTCTCGACTCTTGAGGGGGAGTTTGGCGCCGACACAATGCCATGTGTGGAGGGCAGCCATCCTTCTGTCTGTTGCGAGCTGACTTCAGGTGCCGATACCGAACCCTTTTCTTTTAAATAAATCTTTTTTTTCCCCCGGTAAATAAAAAAATAAATTTGTAACCCACTCAGTCGTAACTGATTACAACTGATGGTAATAGATCAGATTCAACCCCTTCTTATTCACCGACGGGCGTAAGTAGCAGACAAGAAAAAATTTGTCCCAAGAAACAAACGGGGGCGAACCTTTTTTTTCTATTAGTTCTTTCTTAGGGTTTTTAAAAGGGGACTTTTTGGGCTTTGGGGGGCCGTTTGTTTTTAAACCAAAGAAGCACATAATAAATTTAAAAGTTTTCTGATAGGCCTTTGATGATTCGGCTTGACCCCGCGGGTGTTCCCTGTCCAACCACTGTTCCCATTTTCATATTAAAAATTTTGATTTTTTGGTTGGGTTTAAATCGTCACTCGTCGATTTCGTGGGGGCTTACGGGTTTTGGCGGGTCGCTTTTTTACGTCCCCCACTGAAAATCAGTTATATAACTGAGTGGGTAGACTCTAAATACAATTTATTCATTTATTTAATATATTTTAAATAGATAGGCTTCAAATTTGCGAGTTCATCTAGTTTGTTTATGTCCTAGAACCTGTGGTTTGACCATGTTCCAGTTGACCTTCATTTCAAATCATTGTTGTTCCTTGTAGCCTACAAACAAATAACACACCAACCAGTAATTGGAAAGCATTGACAAGTGGACTATCACCTTGGACTTCATGACGAAATATTCTAGAATAACGTTACCACAGATAATAGGAAACTTTTATTTAAATGCAATCCAAAAAAATGACCCCCCCCCCCCCCCAGAAAAACTGCAAAAAAAACAATTGATTGATATATTGAAAGCAAATTTTTGAATTAATTTTTCTGTAGGCTATCCCGGCCATTATGTTTCGTCCAAACTTGCATAAAAAATAAGATTTCGTTTTTTTTTTTTAAAATGATAACTTTTTGCTACCACGGTAAACCGGGGGGGTCCCCTAAAAAAATTGGGGTCCGTAAAAAAATTTTGGGTACCAAAAAACCCCATCAACCCCAAAAAATTTTTTAAAAAAAAAACCCCCGTTTTTCCCGGGATTCCCGTCACCTTTCCGGGGGGTGCGCCCGGCCGGATTACTGGGGGGCCCCCAATTGCCTCTGTCTTCAATCATACCCCGGTT
This sequence comes from Sweltsa coloradensis, assembly GCA_024449915.1. Taxonomy (NCBI): domain Eukaryota; kingdom Metazoa; phylum Arthropoda; class Insecta; order Plecoptera; family Chloroperlidae; genus Sweltsa; species Sweltsa coloradensis. Next base: position 20,614 of record JAMZAV010002092.1, read on the forward strand.
TTTTTTCCCCCTTTGGGGGGGGGGACAAATCGTTCTAAATTTTAAATTTTGCTCTTGGGGGGGTTTTCTTTGTCCGCATCAAAATAGTCCACCAACCAAAAAGGCCCTGCCGAACCCCTTTTCCCCCCCCCTGCAATGTAAAGAACCTGCCTACCGTTCAACCTGGATACTTATTACGTGTTGGGTGACCCAATTTTCATTTTTTTTTTTTTACCCAACCTACAAACCTTTAACGTCGCTATTTAAAAAAAAATGACTTTTAATGGAAAGTACTTTCTTTTAAATAGCGACGTTAAAGTTTTGGAAGTTTTTTTGTTACGTACACCAAAAACGGGGATGATTCTTTTTAGATTTTGGTGCTGGAATTAAAAAAATAGTACACATGAGTTGTTTTTGGGACTATTTCATCAATGGTGAGTGTTTATGTTGATTTTAGTTGAAAAAACGGTATTGAAACGTTGGGTCACACCAACTACATAAGTACCAAACTCTGTAGGGAGTCGGAGTATATTGGCGCCGGCTTTGTACGTGAGGCTCACAGCCGTAGAAGTTGAGTCCCCACAAGAAGAGGCAACAAACGAACGAAGCCCCAACCAGTCACATCCACTTTATCACCAAAAAAAATACAATGATGGCCCGAGTTTCTTGCGTTGTATTTTATCGCTGCCGAGGCGACAGGTTTATTGGGGTCGGTGTTCTGTTCTGTAGGCAGCTGGAAGAGAGGGAGGCCACGGGCGGGCGAGATACTACCCCCCTGGGGCAAGAAGACGATTTATATGTTTTTAAAGTGACTACAAAAATTAAAGAGATTATTGTTGGGAAACACGAAAGTTTGGCGTCTCCAGGAGTTGGGACGGGGGAACATAGATAAATTCTAAATGTATTCCCTAGCCACTCAGTGACAAACGTGACCAAAAACAACAAGCAAACCAAAAACACGTACCAGTGTATTTATTTTTATTTTATTTTCCGAGGGAAACCTGTTATACGGTACAATGTAGGCCTATGCCCATGCCCCTCTTCAGGTGAACTATATGACCTAGGTATATTGCGGATAGGACACTTGTGAAGGACTGTTTAAGAGGGATCAGTCCCTTGCATTCTGAGGAAAACCTCGGGAAAATCCTTCAGTCAGGATTGCCGCGGTCTCGACGGGATTCGAACCCGAGACCTCCCGAACTTTCCGCTCCAGCCAACGCTGTCGGTTACACGTTTACGATACGTTGTTTACTTAATAAATAAATAAATAATCTTTAAAAAAAAATCTTTCTTCCAGTAAACAAAACCAAAAATGTCCAAAATTATCTGTAGAAGGTCCAGTTTATTTTATGTTATTTGCGTTAGTCCCACGCCTACCATAATAAAGACCTCAATCAATCAGTCAGTACTCAGTCAGTCTGCAGCCCATCCACCCGCGTGGGCGTGACCCACCACACTCGCTGAATAGGTGTTTTAAAGGTGTATGATATTGCAAAGGTGGATTAGAAGGTGGACGCGTTCCACACTTCTATGAAAAATTTAGAAACAATACCTATGACTGTGACATACTGGGTGTACTACTGGAATCAATCGATAGGAATATTCGAGGAATATTTGGTGATTCTAGGTATTTACACTGACATGTTGGATGGTCAGCAGAACTCAGAACCAGTAGGGTAATGGTGGTTCTCACGTCGCGGTCCTCTGCGTCTTTGTCATCGTTTGTGTTGTTATGTGATGTCGGGGAGGTCGTCAAGGGAAGGGGAAGGGGTCCCCGACTTCGACTGTTAGAGTAGAGCTCGCCTCTAGTTTCGGGGAGTAATATACTCCCCTCTTACGAGCTGATTTTTGCGAGGTGGACTTTTTCTCTTGGACCGCCTTGGGCCCGGGGTAGAATTGGCCCTAAACAAAGATCTTCTAATCGTGAAAAGCTAGGAAAGAGTAAAAGTCGATCTCGCAAACATCAGCTTCAGCTTGTATGTAGGGGAAATATAACTCCCCGAAACTAGAGGCGAACTCTGGCGATCGTCGTCGGGGACCCCTTCCCTTGACGACGCCTCCTCGACGATGACAATGACAGCACGAACGATGACAACCACGACCGCACGACGTGAGAACCCCCTTTTTCCACCCCTACCCGTGTCTGGTTCTAACCAGCTTGGGACTTTCCTCTCCACATCCCCTAGGACGCGCTAGTGACGCATTATAACCTAACGGTTGACGCGCCCTTTATCCAACGTATACAAAATACCTTTTCTGAAAGATTAATAAAATTTATTTTATTTGTATCATCTTTACTTTTGCATACATATTTCAACTTAGGTATTCTTATTTCGCTTCACTTGCAAGAGTTTTGTTACAACATAAACGCACGTCGACTTAAATCCGAGATCACGCCAGCAAGACCAGACTATGAAGTGTCTCGTTTCATTTCAAGCAATTCCCAGTCTAGTCGTTACTCGTTACCCCCTCCACTACCGCGGTCGGTCGTTGAGTGCATTCCATACACCGTAGCAGACGACCAAGCTGCGGCTTCATGCGCGCGGAACATCGCGCTCTGCGTCTAGCGCGCTGGCTCATTCTGAAAGTGCCATGTTGTTTGTTACATATCATAACAACTATGACAACGGTTGGTCTGAAACCAAACCAATATGGCAGTGCTCTCGTGGACTTCAGCAATAGAACCATCATCATTATCCATCGCCGTTGCCCGCTTCTGGTAGGGTTAGCTTAAGTTTTGATATCAAATTTCTCCACTTGTTTCTATCTTTCCACAATCGTATTTCTTCCACATATTTTCGCAGCTCTCTCCACTTAGTACTTATGAGTAGGTATCCTGCTATCAGTGGCGGATCTAGGGGGGGGGGTAAGGGCGATCCCCCCCCCCTTAATGAATATGTTCAGTCACTAGAAATATCAAAGTTTTCTTGCAATTATGATTTTTTTTAAGTTTATTACTTTTAGTCAATTCTTCAGTTACACAATATTATTTTCTTTGGTTTTAAAAATCGTAACACATCTGTAACTTCATAGGTTTTGAAAATCCCATGAAAATTTCAGCACGATCAGAGTAGCCATTTGACCAGTAGAGCGAGAGCAGACAGAAACAACACTTCAGCTATTTTTCTCGGGGGAGCGAAATTTAAAGTCTTAACTACTCTCATCCTATAACATTAGTTTTAACACTGATTTTGAAAATGTGAGGATCACGTATAGAAACACATGAGCGATATAACGATTATAAAGGGACTTAATTCAGTTTGTTGTTGGTCTTGTGGGTCTTGTTTTTTTTATTTTGTCGGTTTTATCTTCCTCCAGGACCTATTTCAGTGAGCAACTGCATATAAAACATATTGAAATTCACGTGTATACCCTCTCAAAAGCCATTGAAACTCGTTTTTGGAAAAAAGGCCTCAAAAATTTGTTCCCTGCGGGGCTAAGCTGGGGGGCTTCGACCCCAGACCCCCCCCGTGTGGTGCGAGCTGAGTCGCCCCCCCCCCCCCTGAGAGATCCTGGATCCGCACCTGCCTGCTATGGTCTCTTTCCATCTCTTCCTTGGAAGCCCCCGTTTTCTTCTTCCTTCTTCAATCCTTCTTTCGTACATTCTTTTGGGCATCTTATCTTCTGATCGTTTCCATAACCACAGGTAGGCCCACATATCTTTGGTTGGTTATCGCTCACTCGTCGATTGCGTCGGAGCCTACAGGGTTGGCTTGGTCTGCTTTAAAAAATTAACATCCCCCACTGTAATCAGTTCTGTTCGTAACCTCTAAATACCTTCTTTTTTTTTAGAATCGTTTGTTTTTTTAATTGGATATTGCTTAACGTCTCATATTTATTCAACTTGGCTAATCGAGACGAAGGGAGGGACGTAAGGGGCGTCGCGAGGGGACAAGGGGTGGACAGGCCTGTGCTGGTCAGAACCAGTCACAAGCGTATGGGGAGGACAGGGGATCCCCCACGTCGTGGTCGTCTCCGTCTTGTGTCATCATCCGTCCGTGTTGTCATTGTCGTCGCCGTCGGGGAGGTAGTCAAAGGGAAGGGGTTCCCCGACGACGACCCGGTATAGCATGCGACGTCCATACCACGTTCTTGAGGTCAGTGACCCTGACTCAGAGGCGGACTTATACTTATTGGGATCCTATTGCAGTGGCGGAGGTTGGGCGATTCGTGTGTGCGCGTACATCCGCGGGAAAGGAATAAAACAAGGGGGCATGCGCATGGGGCGGAGCCCCTCATGTGAAAAATTTCGGAAATCTAGTTTTTAAAGTGCATGTGGTGAGTTTTAGAAAAATGTCGTGGGCTGAATGCAATACCAAAACAATGTAGTTTGTGTACGTCAATTTGTTTTGTTAACGTTTGATCTTATTTTCAATTTAGCATAATATAGCAGACATTACAAAGGCAGACTTACGACTTCTGACAAAAGAAAGGAAAGGTGTTTTTTTTTTTTACCGTGAGTTTTAAATAAGGATTCAAAATACACGATAAAAAACTTGTATTCAATGTATTCTCCACTTGGTTACATTGGTAAATGTATAAAATTTCTAAGACAACTCCGTTGTCCCGGTAGATTGCCGGTGCTCTGTAATCGTACAAGCCGTAATGACGAGATAAAGCCAGACACTCGCAAACATTAGTATAAATAATGGGAGTAAATAACGTCCCGAAATTGAGCGAGCTCTGGCAATCGTCGTCGGGACACCTTCTCCTCCATTGACGACCTCCGACGCGATGGACACCTTCCCCTTCCCTTGACGCCCTCCCCGACGACGATTACAATGACACTAGGAACGAACTACGATGACCGCGACGTGGGAACCCCCCCTTCCTCCCCTTTAACCGTGGGTGGTTCTGACCAGCATGGGCCCCTCCCCATATACCCTAGGCTAGAGTGGTGCATTATGACCTAACGGTTGACGCGTCCTCAATCTAAATAAACCAAATGACAGAATTCGGGGTCCTCTCAGCCACCCGGGGCCCTAATCCAAATCCGCCTCTTCCCTGATCCTAAGCGCGTCGCGTTGTCTTTCTTGGGCACTTTAGCTATCTCCACTCTCAAACAACAACTCTTCTCATTCATCCATTAAGTCCGTCTAAGTGGTGATTAAGATTAGCAGCTGGCCGACCATTTGCCTTTATCGCCTCGACGATAGCGTAAGAAGCTTTACTTCCGAATCTTCATCCACATTATTATCTAGCAGGGCTGCACACAACACGTGTTCCCCTGTCACCCCGCTTGCTGGGGTTCATACTATTACTACCTTTTTCAAAGTGTGTGTAGAAAGCCAGGCGAGGACGTTGGTTCGAACCCGCATAGGTATGTTTTTGTCATTATGACTTTTGACACTTTCACCATGTAGCTTTGTTTGTTGTTTTGTGCTGTTTCTTTACTTCTTATCCCTCTCTTTTTTTTGACCTTATTTGTTCCCTACTTTTTAGTCTTTTTAAACCTCTTCAAACTCCCCCCCCCCCCCCGATACTGGTCACTCAGCCTCTTCCTCTTCATCAATCACCGACAGTAGCGCTCAAGTCTGATTCGGGAGGTCCCGGGTTCGAATCCCGTCGAGACCGGCAATCCTGACTGAAGGTTTTTTCCCATTTTCCGAGGGCGAAAGAAAGCGAATGCAAGCGATTGAGTCCTCTTATCAGCCCTCGGACATCCCTTCACAATATCCTATCCGCAACACCGGTTAAATCTTAAGTGTATACCCTACAGCCGTCATCCTACCAAAAATTATTTTTGTTTCTTCATGAATCATCATCACAGGCAGGATCACCGTTTGGCAGTTGGCTTCAGCCTGTTTCTGAATCCTGTGACTGTTGTTTCCCCTACTATCCTTTAGTTAGGATAGGAAGGAGAACTTCCCTACATTGGTCTTCCATTATCCTCTTTCATACCTACTTAACCAACCTTCTTTCTGTCCTCCAGCTTTTCCCACCCTAGCTGTCCGCATCGCCCACCATTTCAAAAGTTTTATTACTGAGCTATTCCTACCGGGATTGGAGCCAAAGTGCCCCAAAAAAGTGAATAATAGTATCCTTGGTGCCGATCATAGTAGTATCTAATAGGTAGCCGAAAACCCCCCAACTCGGGTAGGAGTATACAGGTCGAGTTAGTCGTTAAGCAGTCGCGTGCGCTTGGCTGCGGGTGAACGACCGTCGCCCTAGATGGTACCGATCACCTACAGACAGGTGTTTCCGTCATCTGATCATGGAGTTGAATACTATTTATAACTCCACGATCTGATATCTGATTACCTTGAATCAAAACTGCCGCGTTTGAAACGATAGGAAAACAACTACGTTGGTCAACTTGTCGTTCATTTCGCAGTAAAAAGATAAATTGATTTAGGCCTAAGTGGTTTATTTATGTGCTGTAATCTTACTTTTTTATTTTAATAATGTAAAAGAACAAATTTTTAAATTCGATTCTCGTGCAAATCTAGAGTTGGTAGTTTTGGAGATGTTGTGACTCGCAACATAATTTAACAAACAATTCGCTTCCGGATCCGGTTACATTTGATATTTTGCTCCGAGTCGTGACGCAGTTTGCTATTTTCCTGGAACACAGTTTGACATTCCAGACCTAACCTGAAGACAGACAGTTTTCTCAACATTTATAAGGTATTGGCATGATATGAATGTTAATAATTAGCGTGGGCTAAGGCCTAGAGACAGTCCTAGCCATAGATACAGCCTAGGCTCTAGCCCTTGGGAGGCCAGCCTAGATCCCTATGGCCCGTTTCTGTGACAACCTTGGACCTTGGATCTATGGGGTAGAGCGAAAACTGATTTGTTGGGACCCTAGGTCCTAGGCCTAGGCTAGCCTAGTTAGTTCTATGTAAACGATAGGAAGCGCTAGGCCTATGCTTAGGCCTAACACCACTAGAGAACTCAGTTTTTTTATTTGAGCCATAAGTAGCTTGCCTAGGCTATCTATAAAAACTGACAGGTTTGACTTGTAGGCCACTGGTACTTTTTTGGTTAGATATTAGGGGAAAAGTTGGTTTGGGGGGGGGGGGGGGGGCGAAGCGCGTAATATGTTTTACAATATTATTATTATTATTATTATTATTATTATTATTATTATTATTATTATTATTATTATTATTATTATTAAAAGTTAAAACATACGTGCTTTGCCCCCCCCACTCCCCCTAACCTACTTTTCCCCTAATATCACAGTGTTCAAAAATTGTCCATACCAACCAAAAAAATGCCGCCCTACGTAGGCCTAGGCCGGGCCGGTATTCGGGTAATTTGACGGAAATGTTATTTTGTATTAAATTTAGGCCTATGATTTTCCTTTTTCTAACTTAATATTATTGTGTATTTACTTGGTTTTTAGCCGCGGAAAGTAGTTTCTGGACTTATTTAATCACTTTTAGTTTGCTTTAATCGGTCGTTTTGGTACTAGTTCAGTTGGTGCGGTCCAACTTTTCAACACTGTCTATTTCAAAGAAAACAATAAAAAAAACAACTTCAAATGAAAAATAAATGAAGAACTCATTATTAACGATTTATTTTTACTAATCACTCTGAAATTATACCAATAATTATATAGGCCTAGAATAATGAACACAGATTGAACACAAACACTCGCTCATTTCACTGTCATTTGGTCTCATGTTTTCTATTTACGTCTTAATTTTACTTACTAGGCCAGGCCTACCAATCTTTTTCACTAAAGTACTCCACCTACAAAGCCTTTAACGTCGCTATTTTAAATATAAAGGACTTTCACCACAAAGGGACTTTCGTTTAAAATAGCGACGTTAAAGGTTTTGAAGTTATTTTTGTTACTATAACAGCAAGAACGTGATGATTCTGTTTTGGATTTTTTTTATTATGTTCTTGTGAGGTGGTTTGCAGTGAGTACAAAATTACTCTGTAATAGTCAAATGAATAAAAAATTACTTACTTACTTACTTATCTCAGCAGGTTTGTTTAGGCCTAGGCCGCGTCACTCCTCGCTACGTTTTTTCATTTGTTTTTTTTGGAAAATTGTCGGTAAAAGTGGGTTTCCGCGTGTTTATTTTTAATAAACTAGTGATTTTGCATGGTTTTGAACAACAACAAAAAAATTGGTGCAAAATAAGCCATTCCGTCATACTACCCTTGTTCCGGCTGGGCCTATTGGAATTATTGTGATTGAAGGTGGATGAACAATTGCCCGGTAACGACCGACAACGGGAAAACAGTTTAATCTAGTGTTGACTTACGACGTGATGCACAATAAATCTTTCCGTTCTCTTTTACCTCGCAACGACAACAAAAACTTCAACAAGTTTTAGCGTTCTGTAACATTACCATTCCGTACATTAGGCCTACCGGAACCATAGCCTACAGAATTAAGTTGTCCACGGCCTGTAAAAGTGCAAGCTAAATTTATCAGCTGATGGGCCTATCCAAGAGATTTCAGAACAGACTGTGGTGTTTGTAGGCCCTTCGTCTATTTCCATTTTTAAAAAATATTTGCATTTTAAGGGCTATTGTGCATCGAAGCCCTTAACGTTACCGTCTTCCTGTTGGAGTTCTCTCCGTTATCGGGCAATTGTGCATCGACCTTAAGGTCCAGACCAATGACATACGCAAAATGCTAGACAGACGCTCAAGTCTCTTATCCTTCACCCCGAGCGCTAGCATGCCGATTAGAAGCCATCATAAAAGGGGAAAATCATTTCACTGCCACATAGATAGGCCTACTTCATCTAGTTAGCTAATTTGTCAATTTAAGTGGCTGTGGAGTTGTGTTTGTTGTTGAGCGGATGGGGGAGCACCATCGTCTGTATGTAAATATGTACAATTACGTACCTAGCCTACATTTAGACGGCTATTTTTCCCTTATGGCTTCTAATTGGCACGCTCCCCACGGCGGGTCCAGACTAGACCAGATGGCAGGGCCTAGGACCTACTGTGGTCTATTTGCTTTGTAGGCCTACCCAGGCCTAGCACTAAGGGTGTGTCTGAATTAAGGTCTATTCCAGGCCCTTCCAGGGTCCAACACAACGTAGGCCTACACTACAGCGTCAGTACAATACTGGAGCTGGGCAGTCCAATTTCGTTTTATTCACTCATCATCATTATCCATCGCCGTTTCCTGCTTCTGGCAGGGTCAGCTTGGGTTAAGCAACCAAATTTTTCCACTTCTTTCTATCCTCCCACAATAGGGCAATGGTCAAACTAATCTCCCACCAGAGCGCAGAACGATCACGGTTTGACCACAGTTGTCTTTACGTTGATAAAATAGGAATTTTTACTACATTTTGAGGACAGTGTATTATTGTTGTGGAGGGTGACAAATTTCCCATTTCCCTCAGGCCGCAGGACGATTGACGTTTGGTCACCGCCATGTGTAAGTTCCACTGGAACCAAAATATAAAGAAAGAGTCCTGTGGTCAATCCCCAATCATGCGATCCTGGCGGAGAATCGAGGCGAACCAGCTTGGCATTGCCCTAACCGTCTATTTATTTATTTATTTTTTATTTTATTCACTAAACGTTTCAATTACCTACTCTACTAACCGCATTTAAAAGTGAAGGGCCTACCATTCTCCGGAATGCAAACCATGTGAATGTGGTGATCAAAAGAGGCCACACCCACACTGAATGAGGCCCTACCTAGATATGATTTTCAGACACTAGGCCTAGGATACCTACCGTCTACGTCATTGATAGAGAATAGTACATTCATCGTTGTTTGACGCGGACTTGAATTTAGAACTAGACCTATAGCCTACCTAGACTTGAAATCTAATTCAGACACACCCAAACGCCTGAATCAGACGGTTCAATGTTTTGTTTGAGATTCCTTGAATTTAAGGACAAGTAATCAATGTGCAGGAGGTATTGTTGTATTTTATTTTATTTGCACATTTTGATTGTGTTATCATGGAGTTTAAATAGTAGTTCTGTCATACTGGAGACTTGGGTGTGTGACTGTGTGGTGGGCAGTGTACAAGATAGCACACCACGTCGCGCAGGCTCAGTCGGACATATTTGTTGTTTATCAACAATTAGACAGTTGACGCTCTAGTTTTGTGGTTAGGTTAGGCCTAGTTCACGCGTGGTTTACTAAGTAAGAACTTTGTACTTCGTAAATATAATGTGTTAATCATCGTTAGTAGGCCTTAATCGTGTAGGCCCTAGGCCCTAAATGTATAGGCCTAGACATAGGCTATTAATATTATTCAACGGCAGGTCTATTCTGCGTCCACGATCTCTAGACTTAGGCCAAAAGCCTATGGGTGATTCCATGTAACTATGGAATTAGAAAAAAAAAAAAAATAAAAAAAATTAAAGTTTTTATTTTTTTTATTTTTGAGCATGATTCCACCTGTAAGAATCAGCCATTGTTTTGATGCTAGCTTCACTCTAGTGCCAATGGCAGCTCTGAGAAGACCGATATTGTTGTAAGCTGGTGATTTATGAAGAAACTCAAGATATTTGAAGGTAAGATACTCTTATTTAAATTGTGAATTAATATGATTTGATTATACCATTAAATAAAGTATTAAATATGTGTTTAAAAAAGTATCACAGCATTAAAATATTACAGTAATTAATCAAGCATGGTATTTTGAGGTTAAATACTTGAATTCATGATACGTGAGTTACTAATTAGCCAATTGTTTGTACAGTTGACTGTAGATAATTACTAAATGTTTATAAACTTGATACTTTCTAATAAGACATCATAAGCCTTCTTTGGTTAAAAAATTATAATTTTCTGTGGCCTACTCTGGATTTTATCGCAAAGTGAACTTGTGATACGTGAGTTACCAGGCACTTAAATACTACGAAAATTCATTTTTGCATACAGTTTCAAATAATATTATTTGTTACCAGATTGAAAATAGCATTGACCCCAGTTGAGAAACAGAAGATGTACAGAGAGAGGAAGAAGGAAGAAGGCAAGCATGAAGAGATGAAAGCAAAGCATGCCGACACGATGAGGAATAGCCGCGAGAAAGCCGATTTAAAGCTAAAAAAGCTACCAGTGTCAAACTCGGTTAAAAAAGAAGTCAATAGAAAAGCTAACGAAAGAAATTCAGAAGCAGATGTTTAAAAAAGTTATCAGTTCCTCCAGTTGTGACCCCCATAGCAACATCTCCTGCTTACAAAAATGAAATCCCAGCAAACTTGGAAAGGCAAAAACGAACTTGCGGAGAAATTTACCTACAAAAGTTAAACAACACTTGTTCGTTCTTTGTGAGCTTAGCTTACTAATCTAGTCTCTTAGACAAGATGTTATTTTGAACAAGGCACCAGTTGGATTCAAAAAACAAAATACAAACAACAAATGAAAATTTTGATTTTTTTAATTTAAAATTTGAAAAAAAAAATAAGTTTGTTTTTGTTTGTTTGTTTGGAAAACAACAAAATTTGTTGTTTTGATAGCTACCTAATTGTATTTTGATATTTTACTTCCCTTTGATTTTTACTTTCCAAGTTTTAAGCTTTTAACACTGATTTGCTACAGGCCTATACATACAAATGTGACAGGATTGTGAGTTACCCTTAATTGATGCATGAGTTAGGCCCTACCAATTAAAAAATCTCATTGTCACAAATTGGTTTTGAATTTCTTGATTTTTATACCATTTTTTCCCTACATATTCATGAGTGTATCTGTATAAATGTTACTGTTTTAGTTTGTTGGCTGAAGGAGGAAAAAAATTGTTTCTATGTTACAAAATATTAAAGGAGAATATTTTGTTACGTGAGTTACCATTACAAAAAAATTACAAATATCACAGTATGAATTTTTATGAAAAACCTCTTGAACTTAAATTAAGAATAGGTAGCAAGTAGTCTGTAGCACTTTTGACAGATTGCAAAAGTGTAAAGTTGGTACTTAAATATAATATTTTCATTGTTACATTTTGTCAGAATGATACGTGAGTTACCATGGAATCACCCCTATAAGTATATAAAGTTACCTTGGCAAAGGCCTAGGAGTAGGCCTAGGGTTCAAAATTTTCCGCAAAAGTTGAAGTCGAGGAAAAAACGGATCCGGAAAAATTGAAATTTAGGCTATTTAGGCCCCTACTTTTCATAAAGTTAGTTCGGTTTAGAATTGTCATCTTTATGGTAAATTATAAATAAAGATTTATTGTTACGGAAGTTTATTTCCATGTGTTACGTAGGGTAGGCCTACGTGTTTACAATTGATGTTTATACATGATAGCCTACTATAAGGGTAGGCCTAGGCCTATACTACATAGCATTTTTCAAATTCACTTGCAATTATTACAAGTTATTTATAGCCAAGGGTCAAAATTAACTTTTTTTGCAACTAGCACTTCGCAACAACAAACAACAATTGTCCTCTGGCCCGAAAACATTTTTACAAGACTGCAATCAAATAGGTTATATTGATGTAAAACAATCATTGGGTAGGCCTACGAGAATGTTTTAAGTCACAATATTCGACGGGTTTGACTTGTGTGTGGGGGGGGGCGGAACTAGGGAGTAGCTGGAAACTAATTTTTACCATAAGATTAACAAGATTAGCATAAATTAAGCGATATTTGTTTTATTACATATTTAGAACGATTTTCCATACTAGGTAGCGCAACCCCAAAGGGATTGGATACACAAAGACACTACTACTGGAAACTCGTTAAGTTATTGTTGTGAAATAGGTATTGAGATTTTTTTAACAGCAATTGCCCAATTGGGAATTATAAATTGAAACTAGTAGAACAGGTAAATTGATTGTTAAATTGAAATTATTTGCACAGCGGAAAGTACATGATTAAAAAATCGCAGAACAGGTAGGGGCCTACATGAAAACCATCATTTCATCAATTGGGAGAATACATGCATGCAATATGCCAAGAATCCAATTGGAATAAAAGGACGTTTAAGGAAGCATGTTTCATGGCATGTACATCTAGGTAATGTCATGAGTACTCCTAGCGCCCATTGTCCTCCAATATGGAATACGTTTTGTCCTAAGGTAAGGCCTAGTGCATTGCTGCCTTAAACTGGATTTTCGTTTTGGAGTTCATTTTCTTATCCTCTCCTATTATTTGTACATAATTTATTTCTACAATGTTTTATTTTCATTTTAATCATCATTTGTTGGCATAGGCCTAAATGTTTCATGGTCGTTTTTGTTATTTTATATTTATTTGTATTGTTAAAACATTGCTTTGTTCAACCCAGTTTGACAAAGACACTAGAATCTGTGTCGAAATATTACAAATAAAATATTTATTTTAAGAACAGTGTACTTCCAAATAATTTCAATTTAACAAGCAATTGGGAACTCTGGATAAGTACTCTCAGCTGTTGGACTAGAGAAATTAGATTTTTACTAGCCCAAACAAAAGTTTCACTAGCCTCGGGCGAGCGTTAATTTCGACCCCTGTTTATAGCTATAGTAGGCTACTACTAGCCTATGTTTAGCTTTAGTCCCTCCCACGGCATGCCCTAGTCTAGTTATTTCACAATATGGACACGGAACAATCTTTGAAATGAGAATTTCAATCATAATTTTAGCCTAACCTATAACAAGAACAACTAAGGCTTTTTCCATTAATTTTTCTATTAAAATAATGTATTAAAAACTGGGAGATACTTAATTGGGCTACCTTATTGATGAAAATAATCATTACTACATTCATATCAATTTTATTTATCACTAAGCACCTTAAAACCAATTTTTCCGTGTCCAAAAAAACGTGTTTTTATTTCCAAAATTTCTAGAAAAATTGGTACCTTTTAAATTCCTACCTAGGAGTAGGCCTAAGCGTTGTCCTACCTACAAAAGGAAGAAAACCTAAAAGTGGAGGTGGATCAAACCGCATTTTTTTGTTCACATGGTTTGTGCAATAATAACTCTATAAAGACACCAATAGAATAACAAAGTAAAACTTTTACCATTCCCGAAAGATCACGTCGAACATGTCACCGCCGTCTAAAGGTAACAATCTAGCAATCAACTGACAGAACGAAACAAATATGCCCGCCAGTCGAGAAAACCAGAAATCGATAATCGAAGACGCCCATTCCCATTAGAGCTAGACCTCCTTCCCCTCAAACTCCATGGTGTTCTTGAAATCAAGGACTCTTGAACATAACAGGTCTACCCTACCCTACCTTTTCCTTTCAGTGTGGCCTGGTAATGTTAATGCTCAGTCCGGACAGGAATGAGGCACTGTGATGGGATATTGATATTTATTGGCTTAAAGGCGTGCTACATAGGGCTATAGAGCCCCTTTGGGTGTAGCCGACCTCTACACTTACATACATTAGTTCACAACATGTATATATATGATATATAATATATAATACATATTATATAAGTAGTTTAAATATAACACTAATACTAATGTGATAATTAAAATAACAGGCTAGGCTTAACTTATAAAGTAATTACTGTACACTTATAACTAGTAATACATTGGCTAAAAGTTTAGACCAAATCTGGCTCTTATACAAAACTAAACATGATTCCTGTAGTTAATACTAATTACATGTGATATTATAGTTATTGAGCTAATAACATATTAACTAAATGTTTAAACTAAGTCTACTAATTGTATAAAATACCTTATATGTTTATTCTAATAATGGCCACAAGTATCTAGGGGCCTATTTGAGTTTGCTTGCATTCATCTCTCGTATTTCAGCCCATAGGTACGGAGCGAGCGCCGAGCTGGCTCAGCCTCTCTTACCGAACTGAACTCAGTCTGGACTCGGCTCGCGTGATAAGACATGGTTTATGATCTTTGCCTATATGTAAACTGTAAAGCCCTATGGTATATAGGCTAGGGCTTAAAGGCTCTACCTAAAAAAAAAGCTTAACCTCTAACCTCTTAAAATTTACCGGTATTAGTTACTAGAGGTCTGCACAAGCCTACTTCTAGGAGCCGGCCCAGCCCAGGGCCGTATTAAGGCCGGTACTTATCAAAGCTCAGGACCGCCTGAAGTGTTAGTCGGCCCGTACCAACCGAATTTATTATTTTATTATAATCATCGTTCCGCAGTTCAGCGAGTGACAAGAAAAAAGAAGTAGCCTAAATTGACACTGTTTAAAACGTGACAGTTAGGCTACCATGCGATCAGTGAGCCGAGCTGCCCCAATCCCCCATTGTCTATCCATTCATAAAGGCGGCGCTCTGTCTGCCACGAGTCAAGACGTCACACATATGATTTCACGGTATCATATTTCCAATAAACATTCCCATCGGAACCCATGTTCCAAGGCAATTGCCATGGCTGCCCGGTACCCCAAGTGGCAAGTGGTTTAATTCCACTACCTGGATTGAGATTGATGTTTGTTTTTCTTCCAGAACGCTTCCTGAGCTCACGCTTCCAGAACGTTTCCTGAGCTCACGCTGTCAGACTTCTGGATTGCCGAGTGTGTCCAGACATTTGTTACTTGGACCGACCTTGTCATTTAGAAGGTAGGCCTTGGTAGTTCCTAATAATAATAATTATCATAACTCAGTTCCAACTATGTCGGGTTGAGTGGTGGTTTTCCACCATTATCAAGGGCATGAAACTGTAGATACTAAGCTTGCCAGACTTGGTGTTTCTTCCACATCATCCAACTCCTTCTTCTCCACCAATTTACTCCACTCTCTTCTGTCCTCCCACAGCTTTACTCTTGCCACATGCTCCCACACTTCATTCCGTTTTCCAACGTCTTCTTGAATTAATCTTTCCCATTTTTCTCTTGGCCTTCCTACTCTTCTTTTCCCCTCCTCTGCCGCTTCAAATTCTCGTCTTGGAATCCTCTCCCTGCCCATCCTTTTCATATGTCCAAACCATCTTAGACGTTCTCTTCCTAGCTTAAACTTCAATCTCTCCAATCCCAGTTCTTTCCTTATTTCATTACTTCTTATCTTGTCCATCTTTGTAACTCCCTTAATACTTCTTAAAAACTTCATTTCTGCTGCTTCCAGCTAATTAATAATTATTAATAATTATTCCTAATAATGAATAATATTATTTATGTAGGTGCCTAGGCTTCACTCTTCCTATAGACTGGCAAGTTTCATTTGCATGTTGTAAAAACTGTTTAGAAACGTTTTACTTCTAGCAAATGTACCTTATGGGTGACTGTATGACAGAAAGAGGACGCTGTGATCGATCACGTTCACTTACCACACATTTGTTTAGAAAAGCCACGCTTGTGTCTGTATTGTTGTCTTGCAAATCAATATTGTAAGATCAGGCTAAAAATTGTTTAATAAATTTTTTATAGTTAAACAACAGATGCATCAGTGTTTGTTATAATTTAAGCAATCGGCAAAGTTTACATAAAAGAAAAAAATGTCTGATGACAGAGGCAGTCTAGCGCTCGTCTTGCGCATGGGGTTGTGATTTAACCGTCTCACAGCCTTATTTATTTGCACAATAAAATAATTTCATGCGTGAATGAAGGGGCAGACTGTGTAGGTCTATCCTGTCACTATCATTAAAGTAATATTTCATATTACCTAACTTTAGAAACTCGTTTGTTCACTGCGTAGTCTATGTACCGGTACTAACTGTTGTTAATTACAGGTAAGGTGGAAGAATGGTAACTAGGGAAACGCCAAAGTCGTTGTTAAACGAGTGAGTGAGCCATGTGTTGAGTACCCGGTTACATTACTTTTCTTCCCCCTACCTTAGGCCTACCTAGCCTATCATAGGCTAGAGAGGCGCATTATGGCCTTACAGTTGACGCGCTCGTATACCAACTAAACTTTTAAAAACTATTATTTATACGAATATAATTATCAAACTTAAATTCAAATGTTCCCGGGTACTCACCACATGACTCGCTCACTCGTCTAGCAACAACTTTGGCGTTTCCCAAGTCTAGTTGGCTAAAGCGCCCTTATAGCCGAAATGTGGGAGACGTGGGTTCAATCCCCTGGTCGGGAAAGATTTTGTAATTCCTAGATTGTATTTAAAAAATTATTAAACATGTTTTGAAATGCATATAACGCAGTGTAGTCCATCATCTGTGGCAATAGGGCCTACTATGGTAAACATAGCCAGTACGAAATACGTGTAAATATTGCAAAGTTTACTCAATCTCCGAGCGGAATTTGGGGGTACCTTGACGTTCAACATTCGATAGACCTTGCATGGGCACGGCATTTCACAGCCAGGTTAATAACAAACAAAAAATCTCTTTTCAAAATCTAAACCATTGTCGTTAAAATAATTTCTAAACATTGGAAGCCTATTTTTCAAATTATTATTTCTTGTACCCTAGGTTTAAATCGCAATGGATCTTGCTGATTTTGTTAGCAGTTCTCAATAAACTCGTACCGGATGTCTGTTTAAAATTTCAGCGCAATCTGTTCAGCGATTCGGCTGATTTTCAACGTACACACACGCACGCAGATAAACAATAAGCGCCGTTTGAGTTGAATGGAGATCACTCCGTTCGCTGCGCTCACTCGTTAAATAATAATAATAATAATTAATTAATTAATTGGATTTGTATAAATAAATCTCCTTCTTCTCAAATGCCCACATTTGGCCTATGATGTATAAATAAATAAATTCGTATTAGAGTCCACCCACGAGTCTACCAGTCTACCATTGTAGGCTAGAGATGCATTAATTTTGTAGTTGGCATTTGTTTTTACTCCTAGCTAGATGGTAATTAATTATTTGGTTTGTTTGCAACGGCAATTGCTCCAGTCTAGTGAGTTGTTGAGAAGAGAGCGATGATGGCAAGAAGCGTACCGGTAGTGAAATAAAATTAATTGCATGTTGCGTAGTGCATAATAAATTAATAGGCCTATTGCTGAGTGCAGAAACTTTGTAAGTAATTATTGATTGCTCAACCCTTTACTATCCTATCCTTGTAATATTTCAATCTGTTGACCCTCTATTATAGACTCTGGTAAGCTTAATAAAGGCTTACTAGGCTACAAGCCACAAAATATTATTTTATTAGAACGCCTGCCCTAGAAGGCGACTGTGAACAATGTGATGATTTGCTGAGCCTGGCTGGTAGCACCAACCAATGATTTTAACATCTATAGTAGGCTAGATCCCCAGTCTCCAATACGTCCGCACAGGCGCGAGCGTACCAAATTGAAGCGTCAATCTGACCTTTTCAAGATGGCGATTTGGCGTAGGCATCAATTTATGTTATGTTACATTATTTTTTGACATGTTGTTAAGTTTCTTTCTCGATTTGGTTAGTCGTGAAACACTCCCGTAGGTGTAATTGTTATTTTACTACAATTCAGAAATTTTCAGAAAATCAGACATTTTTTATTTCTGAATTGTAGTAAATAATAATGTTGTTAAGTGATTGAAAACAAGCCTTCAGTCATATAATAATTTGCTTCAAGTTTATTAGGCCTATTTGTTTGTTTTGTTCACAATTGTGTGGTTTTCTAACCTGTTACTTTTACTTGTACTTGTTTACCCTGCAATAATTTGTATTGTCCCTTGTGTGATTTGCTTTCTTAACCTGTTATTTTGACTTGTGTAATGTAATAATTTTATAATTGTTTTTATGTATTGTTTACCACATGAATGTGTTATATACCTATAGTTTATGTTGCTAGAAAAGGGCTTAGGCCCATTCACATTTAGTGGCTGTATTGTGCTTGGTTGATCAGAGGAAAAGGCCCTATTGCCTTACTTTACCAAGCTATAAAATCATCATCATTATCCTTTGCCGTTTCCTGCTTCTGGCAGGGTCAGCTTGGGTTTAGAGCAACCAAATTTTTCCACTTCTTTCTGTCCTCCCACAATCGTATCATTCAACATCTTCCCAGCTCTCTCCTCTTGCCTCCAAGTCTCCTGCTATTATGACCTTCCATCTCTTCCTTGGTCTACCTCCTCTTCTTCTTCCTTCTTCAATCCTTCTTTCATACATTTTCTTGGGCATAATAAAGACTTTTATTATTAGTTGGCCTATTTATGATTCTGTGATGCTCAAGATCAATGGTGGAAACATCCCTTTACCCAGTGCTTAATTTGTACTGAAAAGGTAGTAGTAGGGAGCATGTGACATTAGATCTATGCTTGACAAACTCACGCCCCCCCAAGGGTGCCTACTTATTTAGATTATCAAATTCCCTGACTTTTCCAGACTGAAAACGTTATTAAAATAAATTATTAATACTTTTTCCCTTCAACTTTACAAAAATTGGCAATGGAGGTATACCCGGCACCAGAAGTAAATCAAGAGCTGGGTATTGTAGATACAACGAGACCCCTTGATTTACTTCTAACGCTGGGTGTACATGAGAATGGGAGGATTTTATTTTATTGTATTTATTATTTTTTAGCAACGCTTGTTTGTCAGCAGCTATGGATACAAGTCGCCTCCCGCAACAACAGCAGGGCGGTGCTTTCGGGAACCACCCGTCTCTACAGGTGGTCACCAGAGAGTGCATCTGTAACCGGCCGAACGTCAGCGTTATGTGCCGTTTCTGCGGCTATCTAAATACCAAGTCTCGGGTGGCCAAGATCTGCGCCCAGCATCCGAGAGTGAGTAGGCCTAGATCGGCGTGGTTGGGTGAAAGATGTAACATTAAAGTACATTATTGTGGGGAAATATCTAGGCCTAGAGGTTTGTCTAGTGCAGGGGTGGCCAAGATCTGCGCCAGATCCGGAGTGGTGGCCTAGATCGGCAGAGTTGAAAAGTAACATAATTTAAAGTACATTATTGGGAAATATCTAGCCTATAGTAGAGTAGTGAAAAATGGTAAACGAATTAGGATTTTTTTAAATGTCTTGGGCCTATATTGCCTAAATGTAATAGATCGAGAATTAGCTACATAATTTAGAGATAGAAAAACACATTTGAAAGGCTTCGCGAAATTTGCGTAAGCGGAATACAAACAAAATTGATCAAATGTCAAAACACAAATTAAATCCAAATTGAACTTTTAGTGTGAAAAAGGCGATTGGAGGGCCGTCAGACGAATTACGTGGCGGTACCGTGACGTCCAAATAGTCATCAAAATAACAGTGCATACAATATTTTGATATGCAAAACTGGATGTGCGGGTACCGAAACGGATAATTTCGGTAGGTAAATACCGACTTCGGATGGCCGTCAATATCCTACCCGAAAAAGTCAGGGCTGGGTATTGGTAATAAAGAACACCCTATACTTCTGACACTGTTACATGAGAACCTGGAGCATTCATTATTGCTATATATTTAGAAGCTGTGTACAGCTGATGGATACGTCGCCTCCGCACAACGAGCAGGGCATGCTATATCTGTGGAACACCCGTGCTCTATCGGTGTCACCAGAGATAGCCTCTTAACGGGACCGTCAGCGTTATGTCCGTTTCTGGTATCTAATACAGTCTCTGGCAAGACTGGCCAAAAGCAAGTGAAGCCTATATCGTCGTGGGTTGGTGAAAATGTAACATTAAGCTACTAAATGTGGAACTAACAGGCCCAGAGTTTTCTATGCAGTGCCAGATCTGGCCAATCTGCGGCAGTGCAGTAGCTATGGCGGGTTAGGCGAAAGCTGGTACATTAAAGTACATTTGTCAGGGACATGCTGGCCTACAAGCAGTGATTGTCTGTCGGCCGGAGAGCCAAAGATACGCGCCAGCATCCAGTATACCTAGATCGCTGGGGTTTGTATCGAAAATGTAGAATTAAATTTTACGTAATTATTGTCGGAATATTAGCTATAGAAGGTTGTGAAATGGTGAAAACGATAATTGCGGTTGTTTCCTGTAATGCCTTAGGGCCTATCAGCTAAAATGTTATAATCGACGATTAGGCACAGTATTTGAGATGAAAAACACTTAAAAGGCGTTTCGCGAAATTTGGTATAGCGCGAAAAAACAAATCAAAATTTGTAGAAATGTCTAAAACAAAATTAAATCAAAATTGAACTTAGTTCAAAACGGAGCCGACTGTAGGTGCACCGACCGTAATTACCGTGCCCGTAGGGTACCGTCGTCAACCCGAAACTAGTATCAAAATAACAGTGCATACAATTTTTTTGATATCGCAAAAAACGCAATTTATTTATTTTTTAAACAAAATTTGGGTTTTTATATCACCATTTCTCATTACCTCTACCTATAGGTCTGTCTACAAAAGACTGACAGCCTAGATGCACTACACTAAATGTTAAATCTATCTAAGCCTAGGATAGACTATAAAGCTGTTACTGATTGATTTTCTCCCATTGTAGGAAGTGTGGTAATAAATAATACTAATATAATAATAAAGCAATATGATTGTTAGTAAGAAACGGAGTTGTGCGCTACTGCTCCCCCAACCCGATATAATGTTGGAAATGAGGTCAAGATATATATGTTCAATTTTTAATGAATGTGTGAAAATACTAAATAAAAATTATTGATGTTCATATTGTTCAAGACATTTGCCAGACAAGCAAAAGACCCAGGTTTAGTTCCTGGTATTTGCGTTCGGGTTTGATTTGTAATTTGTGGTTTATACTTTATAGGCCTACGAAAGATGTACTGACTTACCGGTACCTTATGAATTATTTTCAGGTGTGGCTCAGATCAACTTGTAAGTAAAATGTGTTATCCTATAAGTAAGTTGACTTTGGCAGATGCAAAGTTACATCAAGATTGCCCCAGCTTTACGGCCTACTCTCTTTTTGGACTGACCGTTTGTTTTTATTCTTTCTGTCTAGACATCGTACCTGAGCGACATGAAGCAGTGTCCGAAGTGCTACTCGATCGTTTCGCTGACCGAGATTTAAGAATGTCAGCGATATGAAGCCGTCCGTCCACAATCTACCCCGTATACCATCAACGGATGACTACGAAACTGGCGTGGCTGTTTCTTATCACATGCTGCCGAATATTTTTGTAAATTCTTCTCTAGTTTATATTTGATAATGTTGATGAATTGTTAATTCTTATTAAGGCTGTGTAGTTCGTTTAATGTTAACGAATTTCAGGTTACATGGTTTGGAATTTCCCACTGTTGAAATTTTGACAAAATGTTGATTTAATTTATAATTTTGCACATCCATGTTTAATGATACCGATGTAGTTAATCATATGTAGCATCGTACTACACACTATTCCAACCCAACTAACATGCTGTTGCTCATCAACCTGAAAAGAAGCCGATGGTTTTGTGGCCTCTCGTTTCTTTGATGAAACTTTTAACCGTAAATCATCTCTAAATCTCATAAACCAGTAAATTGGGTCGGCACACATTTTGGGACCTCGTCAAATACGAGCTTGGCATAAAATGCATAAAATTTTCCTAAATGTTGTATGTGGTTTGAAACCTCCAATCCCTGTGAGCATGATCCACGGAGAACAGGTAATGGGGATTATTTACGTTTTTTGTGCACGACACCATCATTTGAAGGGTGATGATTAACAGGGTGTTGTTAGTTGGGTTGGAATAGTGTGCAGGGTTAGATCAATCGAGAATCATGTCGGTGCCGGTAACTTAAACGTTAGTGGTTTGAAATTCCTAGTTCTCGTTTCCGCAATTTCCTTTTCACGTCACTTCTATTAGTTGAGTATACCTAATTTAAATCGGAAAAGCCATTTCAATTTGTTTGGTCGGCTGTGTTAGTGGGAGTGCCACGATACAGGCCAGCCGTATTGTACCATTTTGAAGGTTCTGATTTTTGTAACTTTAAATACTTTTGCGTAATCTAGGTAATAGGCCTACAGGCCGTACGATAACTTGGCTATGGACGACTTCAAATTTTCTGGCATGTACAAATACATTTACTGGTAGACTCGGTGTGTAGCAATTGTTTTAGTTTTAATCCAAAACACTTGAACGAGCTTGTTCCTCCTGAACCCTTTTGCCAATACCGGGCGTGATTTGATTAGTCGATCATTGTGTAAGAAAAGGGTCTTGTTTTGATGGGTGTTGTGGAACCATTTTGTGAATTGTATTTTTGGTGTTAATGATCCTTGAAAAAAAAAATAATTAATTTATCCGACATTCCTATTATTCTTCCCTACTTCGTCTCAAAAATTTTAATTTTTTTAATTGAAAAACTGCAGGGTTTTATTTTAATCTTAAAAATGAATGTGCAAAAATATAGAAATCATCAAACACAAAAATTCATATTTGGGTGCATTCTTGTTCCTGCAGTTTATACGTGTTCTATGGTAGTCTTTGTACCATGCGCGGCAACTTCGATTCATAGACATAACATAATAAATAACGTTTGATTACCTGCTTTTAAGCGTACCTGTTTTTCTAGTTTAGCTTAAGAAAAGAAGCTATCTACCAATATGCTTCTTTCTTTTCAGGAAGGTGATATTTTGTAAATTGTGTTATGTCGACTTATTGCTCGCATATATGCGAGCGTGACCATTTGTGTATGATTGGTTAAAACTTAGTCAAAAGCGTAAACAGCCGGTACTTTGTTGTCGATTTGTTGTTTTTTTGATTTGGCCTTTGACATGTTCAATCTTTTAAAATGTGTGCCCGTTTATGAAAGTGTGTGGCTGGCTGGCATGCCCTTTAGAGTAAGCGAGTTTACATAGAAACGGTTAGTAGATGTTATTGAGTTGTGTAGTAGGCCTACGTAACTCTGAAGCTGCAGCATCTCAAAGCTGTAGTGTTTGTTGTTGATATGTCGATAATCAACATGTCATATCTTGTTGTTAATATAATTATGTTGACAACATTTTAATAGGGATGTGCAACGATAAATAAAATTTATTGATTATTGAAAAGGTGACTACATTTTGATATCGAACAATTTATGTCAATAAAATTTTAATCAGTTAATTTTTGTCACGGAGAGACGTGATCAAGGGTAAATGGCTAAAAAAATGTTAAGTAAAGTGAATTATCGTCGAGCCTCTGGGGTCGCAAAATGTAAAATTAATAACTATTATTTACTTATATTTCTGTCATTCACACAAGACACGTGATCCGCGTAAACACTGGAAATTTAATTGGATGAGCGAAGCGAAGACCAATTTCACTGACCCCCCAAAACATTAGCTCTGGTGTTTTTTTTTTTTTTTAATTATTATTTTTGTCTTGTTTTTTGCTCTCTTCCGGGCGGCATATGCTGCAACCTACGATTCAATTTCAGTTGCGTACATATGTGCGTGTAAGGAATGTCGTAATCAATCAGTGGTCTTTTCCGCTTGATACGTGCCAAAACATACGTGCTCTTTTACCAATAGTTTGCAACTGCCAATGATATTCTGAATAATTTGACACCCATGACAGCAAATCAAACATTTACTACCCGCGGGTAGCCCGGATATTGATCGCAGGTACCCAGGTACGAAAATTTCCTAACTTTAGGGGGTATTGTTTAGAGATGCATGCGATAATTAGTATTATTGTTTGATAATATTCAATAACATTTCTATAGGCCTAATAATCGATGATGAAAATATTATCGATTGGCACGTTTTCTGAGAAAACTGTTTTCCTTTGCCTACATTTACATTATTATGTCATATGTGTCAAGCCGCCAATTAGAGACACGCCTCCCTTTCTTTACTGTCCACGCCCTCTGGCATTTCGTCAATCGCTTCCTTTCATGCAGCACATAAGTAGTCCATTGTTACATAATCTGCACACATCCTATTTAAAAATTACAAATCAATGGAGACAATAGATAGGAGATGCCAAACGGCTAGTTAATGTTAAGTAGGGGTGTGGAAAGGGAACCCAACAGCTTACCTGGTTGGTGACTGCAGGGATCTTGTAGAAGAAAGACACAAATAAATAAAAATAAACATAATACAAGAAAACGTCGAAATTGATCACTCGACGAGAGCGCAGAGTTACCTTAACGAGGTCTGTACAGCTATATACAGTTATTTACAAGACACGCCAGTGGCGCTGTTGGGTGGGGGTGGAGTGGTGGAGAACTAGGAGGGGGGGTGGGTGGAGCAGTGGAGTACACCCTAACGGATGTTGAGGTTAGGGGGAAGCCTCGAGTTGGTAATCCACATGTTTGCCAGCAGGTCATGCACCGTCTCCAATCAGAACATTGCTGTTGTTACCTTCCTTCGGTATGTTCCATTTCCCTGGTAGTTTGCGTAGGCCTCCCAGCTTTTATTTCTAGACTCCTTCCATCTTTCCTTGCATGTTTCACGCCTTTACACGGACCGCCGTGCCACTGCTATTTGATTTGTGTCTTGTGAAAAATATAATTTGAATTTGCAATCTCAGGGGCTTATTGATTATACTTTTTCTGGGCAAACAAATTTGGTATTGAAATTTGAAGACTATCAATCTTGAACTCGTCCGTCGTCCGGTAAAAGTAGCACACACCATTTTTGTCGGCATTAACGTCGTATTATACTAATGCAGTCATTTTTTCACTATTGATTATTTTTATTTTATCGTATTCGTTGTGCATCCCTTTAAAAAAGAAATTCTCTTGGCTTTGAACTGACTTTACTCTCTGTCAATTTTTTCCAATCATACACATTTTGTACATAGTTTAGTATTTGTTATTGTACAGTATTAATGGACGAATATTTTTTGCTATTTTATTTGTGTCGCCTTTTGGTGGTGATTGATTGTACTTAATCTAGATTGATAAGTCTGAAGAATATTACCTTATACTGAGAGGACTTATTTTAAAATATAAATACATGTTTTTGTCAGGAAGTTAAGGTACCAGTACACACTTAAAAGGGGTGATTTAAAATTCATAATCATTAAATTTTTATCTATATGTCTGAAATATATTTATCTCCGTGAATTAGATTATTTGGAGAAGAATTAACGGTGTTTTTCAATTATTTGATTGTTTACGGATTGGCATATAGGCTTGTTGGATGAAATTAAATTGAAAACAAAATCTAAAAAAAGTGACAAAAAGTTGTCATGTTTTAACAAAATTTGAGTTTTGAAACCACCCAGCACTAGTACGTAATATGATTTTAAAACTGAAATTCTTCTTGGGGTTGAACAATTCCAATTCCAATGCCAATGCATTAATATGAGACATTAAGCAATATCCAATCAATCAATCCAATCAACAATTCATTCAATGTCGTGTTTGTTTTTGTTGGTTCTCAGTTATTATCAAGGTCTACAGAAAAGTGCTTTTAATTACTTTCATTATATCGAACTTGCATTTGCATTTGGCAACTAAATCTAATTCGCACATGGCCACCTCTTCTATCGAACTTGGCAGTATTAAATTGAAACTTATGAGTTATGATATTACTTATCAAAGTCTTCAAAAGTTTTTCTTTTGCCTGAAAAGTTCCTTATTTCTGTCTGACACATATCTAGTACAATTTAGTTGATACTTCAGTGGTGTGGTTAGCTAAGTTATCTAATAATGTAAGACCAGGTTTACCAGTGTAGGCCTAGTGGAGTGTGTCATCGGAGAGCTATAGACCGTCCCAGTTAAAGTTGCATTGATTTCAACTCGACATTTAATATGGGAGACCATATAACAGTAGCGGTGCAGTTCAACGAATTCACAGTCTGCCCCTTCATTCACGCATGAAATTATTTTGTTGTGCGAATAAATAAGGCTGTGAGACAGCTAAATCACAACCCCATGCGCAAGGCGAGCGCTAGACTGCCTACTGTCATCAGACATTCTTTTCCTTTTTGTAAACTTTGCTGATTGTTTAAATTATAACACACAACACTGATGCATCTGTTGTTTAACTATAAAACATGTATTAAAATAACAGTTACTGTTACAATATTGAATTGCGAGACGAAAGCGGCTGCCAAATGATCAACGAAGTTGCCCAACTCTCATTGCTATCCCTGACACGCGAGCAACAAAATAAAGAAACAGTGGTGACACCTACTGTTGTGATTGGTTATCAACGATCACGAGATACTTTGAAGAGATCTGATTGGAATTTACTAACTTTTATTGCCAAGTTGTTCAGAATGTTGAACATTTTTGGTGTGTTGCTGGGTGTTGAGCAACTCGACTTTACCGTTCGGTGGGCAGTCTGCAATATGCATATTATCAAATGCAACTATGTTGATCGTTTAGCAGCCACCTAAACAATACGGACACAAGCGTGGCTATTTTAAGTGCATGTGTGGTAAGTGAACGTGATGGCTTCTGTCATATGGTCTCCCATACTTACTAATATTAATGATTAAATATGAGTAGGCCTACCATTAAAATATAATCATAACAGACAACATAACTAAATAAATAATAAATATAATATAATGAAAATATTTGTTAAGTGTTTTCATATTAGTCTCGTTGATTTGATTCTGGTGTTGCTCGTTTGGGGATCATCCAGTTCATGGCCAACCATTTGGTTGCTTTCTTAAATTATGTTCTGGTTGGCCATTAATTATTTGCTCATCGATGGTGTTTGTGCCGACAGGTTAGCCTCGGTCGGCTTTATTTTTAGTTCCCCCACTGAAAGTCAGTTGTGGACTGAGTGGGTTGACTCATAAGTAAAACTTTATTTCTTAATACAGTATGTATAGTGGGGGTGGTTCCAACGAAAGAATGCATGGCTCGAAATTGTTTTCCCAACATAACAACTCTGTCAACTCTATTCACGCTAGCTCAGCGTGGATCTAGTACACGGAAGAACGTCCTGTGATCTAGCACAGATAATTTTTGCTTGCGTTGGTTAAAGATATTTCTTTTTCATTTACTAAGGCGTCATTCCATTTACCGAGCATTCATACTACCCCCACCACTACAAAGCATTCTTTTGTTGGAGCAAGTATAGTTGTGTGTAAATTTATCGCCGTGATTGGCCTAGTTCTCGGCATGTGCAATGTGGTTGCGAGTGAAAGAGGCCCTTGTTGCCGAACTTCAAGCATCTGTGTGAGAATCAAGATGGTAAACTATACAAAAGTCGTGTTTGTTAACATTGATTTAAGAGAAAGTTACCGAAGTACATCGATCATGACGATGGCATAATAAGCCAAATGTAGGCCTTCGAATAGAAGAATAAAAGGTTGAAACTTGATGGTTGTGCTAACCATTAATCATTGTGTTCACATGCTTAGTTTATTGGTTTCAAAAATAAATATAATATCAATTTGTACATTCATGGTGGTGTTTTATTAAAAATGTCACTAAAATACCTAGGTGTGTAAAATAATGTTGTAGGCCGTTTCCTTATTGCAAGACTGAAGAAGCGTTGTTTTACGCTACAGCTATTTGTTAATACAGTAGCTATTTGAAACTTGGAAGTCGTGTGCTACTAAAAAGGTTACGTGCTGCAAGTAGTGCGCTACTTCTCGACACTGCCATGGGCACTGATAACTTTACTGTTTTGTGCCCTAAAACCCCAATAACTAACTAACTAACTGAACACTGCCCAATTATTCCAGATCCAAATTACAAAATCTGTCTGACATTTAAATTTAATTCATTAAGATTTTCTTTGTAAAATAGGATCCTATTC
The DNA here is from genome assembly GCA_024449915.1 of Sweltsa coloradensis. Taxonomy (NCBI): domain Eukaryota; kingdom Metazoa; phylum Arthropoda; class Insecta; order Plecoptera; family Chloroperlidae; genus Sweltsa; species Sweltsa coloradensis. The sequence continues at coordinate 48,906 of JAMZAV010002092.1, forward strand.
TCTTGTCTAATCAACCAGATAATAATGAACCTCAAATTATAATACAAAAATAACAAGTAAAGTTTACTTCTTTATTGATAATGTATTTAAAGTTTGTGGAGGCGAGGTAGCGAGTAAATCAAAATAAATAATAATTAATTCTGTAAAATAGTATTGTTTTAAAGTTGTTTAGAGTATTTTTTATAGTTTGGTTTGCAATTGCTAGGATAAGGCCTGGTATGGCAATGCCTAAAGACTGTTCTTCAAAGAATAACTTGTACTGATAAATAATAAGTATATACTTTGAATACCTACAGCTAGCATTTAGTTATACAAATAGTAACTTCAATTTGATGGTTCTTATAATAACAGCCATTGAAGACAGTAAAATGGTCGAGTTCTTATTGTTTTAAGTTCAGCTCACTTTTAACAAACTTCTCAGGAATCGATTGATCTATTTAGCTACAAACTGTTTTACATATATTTTAGAATTTATGATCATCAAATTACCGCTACTATTAATAATATGAACATAACATTGTTAAAAGAGAGATCAATAATTAGTTTTCTTACTAAAAATTGATGGTTTTCTGGTGGTGCTGGCCAAACTTTAATGTAGAAATTCCTAAACATTCTTATTTGTTTGGCCAATCAAAGAATACTAATTTGATGTATAAAGCAGCTGTTTCTGGAGCAGAGGCGTGCAGACTATGGTTCCGCGGCGCGAGCCGCGCCGGTGCCAAAGCCAAGGGGTGTACCCACCCCCTGGCTTTGGGTGACCCACCCCCACTCACCTCTAAAAAATATAACATGTTCAGGTAATACAAGATAAATTGTTATTAGTTATAACTTCACTTGGTTTGCAAGCTGGATGTAATGGTGTATAGTTGTCAGTGTTGGGTAGGAACGGAACTAAACAGTTCCAGTTCCTAGGAAATAGTTCCTTTTTAAGGAACTAAGGGAGGAACTAGTTCCTTTTTCCAGACAGGAACTAAGGGAGGAACTAGTTCCAATTTTCCAGGAACTGTAACTTATTTTCATAAGTTCCTTTTTTATAACTTGACTGTACAAATTTAAGGAATGAAAGAGTCAAATCATAGTTTACTTACAAAATGAAGGGATTGTAAAATACTCCATTTCCAGGAAATCTAAAATTCGACTCTATTGTTCTAAATTCTTGTCATACCCCATCCCTATTCCTACACTCAGTGGTCAACCCCCATCCCCCATGGGTTTCTCACCATTATTAGTCGCATTGCCAGCTAAATTTCACCCTTGAGTTTTGAATGATCTTTTGGGTTGTTGCGTTGTGTCGTGTTCACCACCCTTGTTGGTTGCGAAACGTGGAGCAGTGCATCATCAACCCAAAGATCATTCAAAATTTATTCACAAGTCGTGAAAGCCTACATACTCATCCATATATTTAATTCCTCCAAATTTCAAACAGAGTTTATGCATTCTTTGCAAATATTTGGTTTTAAGTAGAAATTTGGATACCTACATTGACCCTCTCGAGAAGATCTAAAGAAAAATGGTTATTTATAAAAAAGGAACTTTTTAGGAACTTAGTTCCATTTGGAAAGGAACTTAGGAACGCCCTAGTTCCTTTTATTTTAGAGGAACTTGGAACTGGAGAGAGTTCCTTTTTCTTATGAGGAACTTGTAACTGTAACTAGTTCCATTTTTTAAGGAACTTACCCAACTCTGATAGTTGTATAGCAATATCTTGGTAGTTATGTTTAAAATATCGCTCACTTATCGTTTGGAGAGGCTCGGCCGATCGTAAGTGTACGCGACCAAGAATTGCGTTCAATTACATTCTGTGTTCTAATTACCTTATGATCAAACAGACCATATTTCGAAATTGTATATCCACATAATGATTTTCTCAGTATATTTTAAACATATCCACAAATTGAAAATGATAATTGGTAAATTTCGTATTAAAATTGAAATAAATAAAAAATATAGCATATATAGCAAATCCTTGGAAAGTTTCCTATAAAATATTGCAAATTTGCAATTAGTAATTTAGTGCCCTCCGTGTCTCAGATCGCACTACAAGCTATCTTAAGGGAAAAAAGGACCCAAAAATTTTTCGCCTCCGGCGGCTGGGGCTTCGCCCCAGACCCCGTGTGGCCAGCGGAAATACATTCACGGGGGTGGGTGTACCCACCAGTATGATCGCGCTCCGCGCCGGTCCCTATCAAACCTCTGCACGCCACTGTTCTGGAGAGGGAACGTAGCATTGAGTTTAGTGTTGTAAGTGCAATACGTTCAGAAGATAAAGGCTATCGAAGAAGAAAAGATTGTGGATGGGCTTCAGAGGCAATCAAATTTGGGTTTTGTGTTTCATGTTTCTCTTTATATTATATATACCTAATTTCAGTAATTTGATTTGATTGTTATTTTATCAACTGACATTCGAATTGCGAGTGTCGGATATGTTTTGAGAACGTAGTAATAAAAAAAGTCGTAACAATTTAAGATGGATAAATTTGATGGTGGCCTTAATATGAACCTTTGAATTGAGAAGATTAAGGGGTCATGAGACAATTTTAGATACACCAACTTAATTTTTTTTTTCTTGTTGTTTCAGCCTTTGTTGTGGTCATTGAAATTGCACTCATATAGTTTGTACAGTCCATGTAAAAATGTAATAAAGGTTTCGCATTCTACTTAATTATATTTAGATGATTTTTTGCATGCTATTTTTGTGGTCACGTAATGAATGCAGTTAGACAGAAGCCGAGTGATTGACCTTAGATATGTTTTTATATGAGGTCTTGTGGATAAACTTTTCGTATGAATTGCGGTGCTTATACTAACAAGCAGACCTTTGTAGGCTGTGGAGCAATACTGCGGAGCAATACTGTCAGCTGGAGAACTAGCCAATCAGTAGGCCGATCATATCAAAGATTTTATCACGAACCTAGAGCCTCGGTCTGCATGCATATTCATTCGGCATCTGTCTGAACTATGTGCATTAAGCGACCGCAATGCATGGTTAAGAACTGGAATGAGTAAGCTATAATTTGCTGACTCAGCAGACTGGATTTCTGAATAATGGCACATGCCTTTTGTCTCTTCTCTATTACGTAATTAAAAATAGATATATTTTGAAGCTACCTAATTTTTCATAATTTGGATCATATATTGGAAATCGACTAACTATACGTATGTTATTGTTAGCCTTTGTAAATGCTCAAAACTTAAAGAACTGAAAGATGGACAAAATAAATTGTGATGTTCATATTATACATATTACCATAGATAGATTTATCTGTTGACCATGGGTGGCCAACTGGTAGCGACGAGAAAACATTAAGAATATTTGTTGTGATACTCTTTCATCAATAATGTATTGCAATAATTATTTGTTTTCTTTTGTGAATCAGTTTTTATTACTGAATAGGATTCATAGATGTTATTCTGAAATAAAATAAGCAAATATTGCCTTAACTGACATTGAAAACAACTGATTGTAAAAATGTACGATTCTTAATATAACATTGCAAGCAAATATGTGATAACTGATTATTTTTGCCAATCCAGAGTTAACCTAATGATCCCTAGCAAATTATAGATGTACCAGACCACTGTGTCCCGCGCCATTACATGCGCACATCTCCGGGCCAGGTTAATTCTCTGTTTCAGGTAGCCTATGTCTCGGTTCTTGCCGGCAGCCCTGAAGGACACATCTTCCAAATAGTATTGTGCCGTATATAGGCCGACCCCCTAACTTTTTTTGTCTAATATTTTACAAAAAAAAAACAATGCATAAACATGCATATTGGGTTTTATATAAGTTGATAAATCTTTTGAGTCTTAAAATAATGAAAAAAGGGTATGCTTATATTCCATTGTCCTCAATATAAGCATACCCTTAAGCTCCTAATGCGTAAGTTTTTTTTATAATTCAACAAGAAAAGTTAGGGGGTCAGCTTATATTGTACACAATATGGTAGGTATTAGGTAATACAATTAATTGGACGGGTCATTTCGCAGCATTGGATATATTTAATTATTTTAACGTTTCTACTTTCTACCAACTGTGTGGGCTATCCTCGGAAAACAAGAGTAATTTAAACTTAAAAACTTGCAATAATTTAAGCCAAGACAAAGCACTGGGTACGCTTACATATTTGTAAGCTTTTTAGTTTTAACCCCTTAACTGTGCAATTTATTTTCAGAAGTTGTTCTTCCCCTGTGTATTTATTTTGAGGTGAAACTATCATTACTTTGCCATTTTTCACTCTCCAAACTATATCTGAATCTAAAATAACCGACATGTAATGAATATATAAACAACCCTTACGCGACGCCACTATGCACAGATGAAGCAATAGGCTCCTATTCCCGTTAGGATAGCCTCGAAAGTCGATCATCTACCACCAACATAACAACGAAAATCACTAGAATGAAGGCCTCTGCTGCTGGCGATAATACGCGTATATACTGTATACGGCATGCACAGACACACGAAGTGGGAAGTGTTGCGGCGCATATATTTACAGCATGCACAGTACGGATGCCGTTTAGCATGGACGTATATACACGGCATAAACAGCTAAGGGGTTAATTAGCCTACTTGTTTTCTAACGTTATAATAATAATGAAACACCCGGTTCCAACAAGTCAGGTCGGGGTGTGACGTATCACCAGCTTCTTGGGCTGTGGACTTCAAGTGCTTGCTAGCCAGGCTCAGCATCCGTCTTCTTCGTTGTCTTTTAACGTTTCCGCAGACCAGAAATGGAGAGAACTGGTAGGCGGAAACCTTGTAACAATAAAATATACTAGACGCGGCGAAAAAATAATTATATAATAATAATAATTAATAGTTATATATATAATTAATTAATTATAATAATTATAATTTTATTTATTATATTCTGGGCCGCAAAAGTCTTAAATTTTCAGTTGAATCTTGATTTAAAAAAATAAAACTTCTATACCGAGACCCATTGCATTCTCAATATCATAATTGCTGATGCCCTGTCATCAAGTTTGGGAGTGGGTGAAGTAGTTCTAGAGTAGCTATGCCTGTCATATGAGGTGATTTAATACATAGCATACATACAACAAACAACATACAATTCATACAATAAATTTGTCAAGGTCATCGTTAAAAAACAAAATGAGGTCTTGTTCAGATCCTTGAATACAAATTTGGGTCCACCATTCTTACACTTCGTTGAATAGGAACTAAAACGTTCGGCTGTGATTTCTGCCTCTAAACATAGGCCCTACACGTAACGGATTTGTATGAATCTTCAAGATAATTCCCCTTCGATATCTTTGAATCTGAGCGTAGCCTCCGCATCGGCCTTGCTCCAAAGCTCTTCAACCAGCGCTAGAAACTCCTTTCCCGACGCGGAACTATTACAGAGAAACATGTTCTTTGTCTCGGTGAACGCAACGAAGGGATTCGGCGCCGAATGTCTTTGATCTACGAACTCTTGCTTCAACGCTCGGAGCTTCTTCAATAACCGCAACGCGATCGTTTCTATCGTGAACGCTTCAACGTTATCGTTGTTCGTAGAAGGTTCAACAGACGTAATTTTTACGTCTTCGCGGGGACTTTGAGGAGTCACGGTTGCGGTTTCAGTGCTAACGTCTTCCGAGGAAGCTACGGAAGGTAGAGTCTTGTTCTTTGCGGACTTGTCTTCGATAGCCCGCGTTCCCGCACTAGCGACGGTCCTTTCGAACTCTTCGATCCTCCCGAGGATTCGGAAGTGGAATATCGTGTCTGCGTTGAAGACGGATGGGGAAGACGAAGACATCACGGTAAGAAGACTGGAGAGTTGTTTCGTTTGTGTCTCGGTGTCCAGCTTGCGGTGGAACCACATGTTCGCTTGGAGCCACGCATGAAGCCCGGCGTAGCAGTACGCCTGCAGGCTGGCGGGAAGGTGATGAGGCCCTGCAACCAGCATTGATGTTTGTTTTTATTTATTTCACGTTTTACAATAAGTACATACGGTACACTAATATTACAAGAGTTGATTTTTCTGTAGGCCTGATCTACCATTTCTCTCGCCACCTAGCTCTTCTGGCCACTACCTTTCCATGTGTGCATTGATGGTTGCTGACCTGGCAAGTGCCAGAATCAGCTACAAGAGCGCTCTATAGGGCTTGTTTACACCAAATATTTGTTAAATAAACTAGGCTACTACACCATTACACTTGACCAAATCAGTGAATCATATTTTATAACAAGAACTGAATTAAATACAAAACTTGGGACCTGGGGCTGATCACGAGCGCTAGAACTCTTCTGTAGATGATAGTTGTAAATTCCAAGACGTCAAAAAGCATCTGACCAGAAATTGGGAGACTCGGGTTCAATACCCGGCTGGGATAGAATTTTTAATTTCTGGATTGATTGCCATAACAACTTGTTTCATAGAAAGGAGCGGCTAGCTGTAAAAGGCTGTGGTTGTAACAAAATTAATGACACTCACCTTTCGGGAACAGGTAGACAAACAGTCGCAGCAGCGTCTGCCCGCCGTGATGTAGATTATACTGATGACACGCAGCGAGTGCTGCCGTCCACAGCAGGCACTTGTCGTCCCACACCTGCTTGGTTTCAGCCATCGTCAGGTAGCCGCTAGCCAGTATCAGCAGCTGAAACAATTAGCCAAACCTTGGAAATAAGAACACTTACCATAGAGACCCTCCCTTTGAGACTAATTTAAAATTAAAAAAATCAGCTTTCAGAGCATAAATTGGTCAGAGTGACTAGATTGGCATAAATAATTTGACAATCATAAACAGAAGTAATTAAAACAAACAACTATCATCATGTGGAATTTTGTTTCATGAAAAGTACTTGTTGGGTGTGATAGAATGCCTATTGGCTAGATTAGTGTTTGTGATTGGGAAAAGAAGAAATGGAGACTAACAGCTTACCTTAAACGATGGACAGCTGCGTGAAACTGGCTGGTTAACATAATAGTAATACATACTTACAAAACAAGATACACAATGCTGTACATTTCGGCCAATGCGGCCTTGGTCCCCGTCCGTTAGAGAAGAACTAAATTTAAAGTTAAAAGTACTTGTGTGCTATGAAAACAAATTTTTGGGTAGAAATCAGGTGATTTTTTAAAAACTAATAATAGGCCTTATTACTAATATACTAACAACCCCATTTTAAAATTGCTCATATAGTATTTCTGTTTAATTCAAACAGGTTCTCCTTATTCAAACTAGGATGAAGTCCCTACAGATGCTTTGGTAGGGCTCAAAATTTTGTTTAATTCAAAATGTTTATTTTATTATTCAAACTGGGATTTTTAAGTTCCCTTGGACTTTAGATTAATGGGGGACTACTTAATTAATAAATTCTTTACCAGACATGATTTTGGGGGGAAATAACAATGAAATAAAATAATAAAAAATAAAAAATTAGAGCTGGACCGATTCCACTTTTTTGCCGATGCCGATTCCGATGCCGATTCCAATTATTTAACGATTCTTCACCGATTCTTAGCGATGCCGATTCTTTTTTAAAATGGCAAGGAATAATTAATAATTCCCTATAGTAGTTGATTTCATAGGGATGTGTGAACAGCAGAACAGCAGTGAAATGAGCAGCAATGAGAATTCCTGCTTAAATTTCGAGGGAGATTCGTGATCGAGCAAATATCGAGATTGAGCGATCAACATATAATGAAAAATGTTTAAAAATTCACCATCATTAGGTCTAGGCCCTACCTTATACCTATTATACATTTTCCGTGTGCAAGCTCAAAAACCAGGCATTTTGGAAAAGCCATCTCCAGAAGTAGGCTTAGCCTAGGCTAGGGCCTAGGTTCCCTGGCTTAGTATATCTCATAATAATAATATTACAAATATCAAATATAGCACATTGGGATTCTTAGGATATAGGCCTAGCCTATTTTTAATCATGTGGGGAAAACGTTTTAGGGGTAGGGATAGGCCTAGGTCTAGGCCCTAAGCCTTAGGCTAGATCTAGGGCCTAGGCTAAACCAACCAACACGACATCACTTTCCGAAAAAAAATCAGCCAAACCTAAAGACAACATCAAAATCAACATTAATAATAGTTTCTTATGATCTTAAACTGTTATAAAAAATAGGCCTTGGCCTAGGCCTAGGCCTACGCGTCTTGGTAAGGTCGGCCTAGGGCCTAGGCCTGTAGGGGCCTAGGCCTAGCCTAGGCTTACGGGATACACTTGGACCAATATCCCAATCACTTCCCGATGAAAAATCATTACAAGATCGATGAAATAAAGCGGCAATGCCACTTTCATAGCCAAACCTGAAGACAATACATCAAAATCAACATTAGTAGGCCTAGGCCCTACCGGTTTCGCCCTAGGAATAGCCTAGGCCTAGGCCTGCTTTCGGGATACATTTGGACTGTTACTGTCCGATGAAAACTCATTAGTAGATCGATAAAATTACGCGTCGATGTCATTATAATCTTTTTCACCTGCAGAAAATCCACCAGCATCAACAATAAATAACTATTTCTTGCTATCTCAAGTGTCCAGAAAATACGCGTCGAGAAAAATCCGCCATTTTAAGATTTTGCGAGTTCTGTGGAAAGTCGATTTGCGAGCAATTTCGACTATCGACCTTCGATTAATTCTTCCGCGCGCGAAATTCAAACAAAGAATCGGCATCGAAAATCTTGATCCAAGACTCGGAATCGGCGATTCTACCGATTCTACGAAGACTCGCCAAGTCTCAAGACTCGGTATCGGAATCGGTCCAGCTCTATAAAAAAATAAAAAACAGCCGGTGATACTCATGATTAATTTACGTTTAACCCCACTACATCTCACCTGTGCCTGCGATGTGGGCTCTGTGGTCTGTAGCGTCCTGAGCATTAGCGCCGCCCCCGTTAGATCAACCCCCGCACACTTGTCGGCCACCCCGCGGGAGGCAGTGGGGGTGGTGGTGTCTAGGGTGGTGGCCGCCTCCAGCCACCCCCACACCCGGTTGCTGAAGACTGCGGCGCTGAGCCGGGAGACTTCGAGAAGCTCCCTGTAGAACTCGGTCACCAACGACCAGCTCTGTAGGGGGAGACAGACTTGATGTATTATGTATTCCCTATTAACTATTATATAAAAAAAAAATGTATTATTAAAATTATTTTTTTTTTAGAGGGAATTAAACCTGTTATAGGGTGCAATGTATGCCCCTCTTCAGGTGAACTAGGTATGTTGCGGATAGGACAATTGTGAAGGGATGTGTTTAAGAGAGCTCAATCCCTTGCATTCGCCTCCTTAACCTCGAAAAAACCTTCAGTTAGAATTGCCGGTCATGACGGGATTCGAACCCGGGACCTCCCGAATCAGAGTCAAGCGCTTAGCGTTCGAGCCAACACTGTCGGTTTGTATTATTGTATTATTATTTCCCTAGGCTATTAGTTATTAGAGTGAACCAACTAAAGAATATAAATGCTTTCATTCATCACAGGATGAATGAGCGGCAAAGGAAATGTCACCTTGTGTACGAAAGAAAAATAGGAGTAGACAAAACAAGTTAGAATTATCTGTGCTAGATCGACGCTGAGCTAGCGTGAACAGAGTTGAGATAGTTGTTATGACCACGACAACAATGGCAGAATAGTGAATAAAGATGTGGAACAGCGAGGAGGAGACAGGAATGTGGTAGAAAAGAAAGAGTGGTGGAAGGACAGAAGAAGATAGAGAGAGAGGGGCCTATCTACAATACCGACCCAACGCAGAGTTGGACGTGGCAACATATAATGATGATGATTAGTATATTATATATTTTATTATTACTTAATAAAAGGTAAATAGGCCTTAAGACATTTTCAGTAATTTTATACGTTTTATACCAAGATTATAATATGTATTTGTTTCTTTTTTTTCTAGGGATGAATGATGATGGACAAAAATGTTGTTTTTATTTTGATACAATATCGATGCAGAAGAAACTCAGTTCTGCTCCAACCAAATATTAATTTTAATAGTTTGCAACATCATGTAAACAAATGGCAAACCGTGTTAAAATTAGGTTGTTTCCTTGACTTTTGACTAATACACTTATTTTCTTTGCAGCGTGCAGCCTTGTTACATGATACTACACGCACCTGCAACTGTGCGTGCGCCTTCAAGACCTCCGCGGCTCGAGTCCAGTTCTCTTCGATCAGCGACACCTGCAGACACTGCTGGGCCAGTGTGAACTCTAGGTTCGACGCCTCGCCCCGCGAAGCTAGGTGCGCTGCTAGTTGAAGCGAGGCAGAGTCCTGACGACATCCTTGGAGTCTCGCTGCCTGCTGGTATTCACCCAGGCTCACGTAGCTGGGGGGGAGACAAGGGACACTTTGTTTATTAGGCCTAAATAAAAAATGTAAAAATCAAATTTTGTTGTAACTTATTGAACAAATTTTTACCTCAATAATCAAGTAGGATGGAAAGGACATGGTCAAGATGGTTTTGACATACCGTAGAGTACCGAATATAGGCCGACCCCCTTTCTTTGGTCATCGAAATTTAAAAAAAGGAATTTTTATTGAAACATTTTTATTTTACGCGCCGTTATTCTTGCGGTCTTTTTCCGCGGGCTAGTGCCAATGTTGTTTTTCCTGCGCGCCCTATTGACGCGGAGCCCGTGATGACGTGGCGCTATGACGCAATCTCCAAGCAGACCGGTTCATATCGCCTAGTTATCTATTCCTCGTCATTCTTCACTCGTCAGTAGGTCTGCAGTAGGCCTGGAGATGGCGTTGCATCCTCCGTGCCTGCCGTATTGTTGGCGCAGCGCCAGACACAAGCAGTGAACTATACGTATTTCCTTGTCACACGGCGCTGTAACTTGGTGATTGAAATTAGCGCGTCAAAATGCCGATGCTCGCATATAGGCCGAGGAGGGATTTTGAGACCTAAAATAATGAAAAAAAGGTGGGCCTATATTTGGTACTATACGGTATGTATGAAGCAAATGCTGGAAGAGAGATGCCCAAGATAAATTTTAGATTGTTGTTTAATCCTTTTGCTATGTCTTAACCTTCCAATTGTCATTGTCCAAAAACTAAATACTGCTTGATTTACTTGTTGTTGGAATGACCTGCAAAATATATTATTTCTCAAATATTTCAGGCTGCGGAAGCATGAAGTGTGGGAAGATCTATAATGTACTCAGTATAGGTAATAAAAACAATTTTAAAAATATTGAATAATGGTAGGTGGTTATTGAATAGCATTTGTTGTAAAAGTTTGCACAGAGTGGGATTCAAACTCAGAACTTCAGGCTAAACATGCCATAGCTCTACCAATTTGAATCCCAGTCGGGGCAAACTTTTATGACAATTGCTATGAATCAATAATGGATTCAGTGAATTAAGGTAACAAACAACTTTAAATTAGCTGCAGTTGTCATCAGCAGGTGAAAAGTTTTGTCGCCCCAGCCCTTCAGGCTGGGCATTATGTTCTCTTTGCTTTCACAACCTATCAACCCTTCTCCAACGTAAACTAAACCAGCCATTAAGCCTTTACCACACTATAAATATTAAACAATACTAATAAGTAATAACTGGTCTCACCAGTCCAGCGCGAGCTCGTAGTTCCCCACGCTCTCTGCGTACTGCGCCCAGGAACGCGTGACCTCGCGCGCCGTCTCTCCCTCGTCGAACATCTGACATCGCGCGACGACCATCGCCTCTCGGAACATGTTCGCCGTGCGGAGAAGGTCGATGGCCTCGCGTGGCCGGCGTACGGCGATGAGCATGTCCACGGCGTCGGGGATACGGTCTCGCTCAGCCAGCTGGGTGGCGTAGGCGGCGCACGTGTCCTTCCACACCCTGAACAGACACGGGAAGATTCAACGCGATATAATATATAATGAGGTTGCGATTCGATTATAAATTCGTAATCGATGTCAAACCAATAATTTCAACATCACATTGAGCAAAAATTCAACATCAAAATTCTTTTTGACATAAAAAAAATCGACAATTTTTTTCCCCCGTTTTTTTTTTTATGTAAAAATAGGTTTAATGAAAATGCAAAAAGTAAAATATATGGTTTTTTTTACATGATTCCAAAATCGATTTTCAAAAAAAAAAAAAAATTATAAGATGCCTAATAGTAATTGATGTTGAATCAAAAGCCTATTTTTCTCCGACATCGATGTTGAATCGAATAATTGATGTCGAGTCCCAACCCTAATATATAACGTGTAGCATGTTGGTCTTGTGTTTAGTGTCTATGCTTCCCATGCAGAAGGTCCAGGATTCAATTCCAGCTATAGGCAGAATTTACTTCTGATATGGACTTGAGTCCATCAGCTGTTCTTGTCCAAGGAATTAGTAAACGGTGACTTTGGAGCCGTCCTAGCAACGAAGCACATAATAAATTCAAAGTTGTTCTGAATCGGCCTTGTTGATTCTGGCGTTGATCCGCGGGTGTTCGCACTGTCCATACCACTGATTAGTGATAACTATAATTATTTCCTATTTTTTTTTTAAATCGATCTTTGGTAGGTTATCGCTCACTCGTCGATTTCGTCGGGGCCTACAGGGTTGGCTTGGTCGCTTTGATTTACTGTCCCCCACTGAAAATCAGTTGTGTGACTGAGTGGGACTGAGACTCTTAAAACGAATATTTATTTGTGTTTATTTAATTTATAATATCTTAGATGGTTACTGGATTGTGGCTGTAATCAGGGGTCAAAATTAACTTTTTTTGCACTAGCCTTAAGGGTTATTTTAAGTTACAACAGTCCTTTTTGTAACTGAATAGTATGGTTGTTAAATAAGTAATAATAAATTTAATTGTTATTTGACAGATGGCCAAATTACATTGGGATGACCACAGGGGTCCAGCGTATAATCAGAACTAAGTACATACAGTAATATATTACATGAATTCAATTACAAATATGACAGCAAAATGAAGGAAATTAATGATTATAAACATACCTTCTTGTTCCTTTACTTTGCGTAAATTAAATACTAATAGTAAACTATTTCTCTATAAATTTCTCTTTAATTAGAACGAGTAATTGAGGAGCCACGAGCATAAACCGTGTAACTGACAAAGAATGATCTGAGATACGAGCAGTCGCACGCGACCGGTAAAGCTAGAATCCACACGTAGACTACTGCAAGCTATTACATATTATTCACTGTGGCGCTATCTGTGTGCAGATTGGTAAACTAGGAAGTGTATTGTGACTTCAAATAGAACGGCACGACCACGGCTTGCTGTAATGCGCATTACACGGTTTATGCTCGCAGCCCCTCAATTATGTAACCACAGAAGCTTTGGGTAGGGCTGAATGTTAAATATCTTTTCAGTTTTCACGTATTTTTTTTAATTCAAACTGGGGTTAGAAATTGAAGGGAAACTTCCGTAGAACAAACCGTAACCTACCTTGGTGACACCATGGGCGCGACGGCTAAATGCCAGTTGGTCAGTCTTTTCTCGGCCTTGGCGGCTTCCAAGACCTCGGCGTAGTTGTTGCTCGTCCACAGTCTGAGCTGCTCGGCCAACTGGCGGTGGTTGTGCGAGATGAGAAGTTGCTCTGAAATATAAGACAAACTGCTCGGCAACAACGTCGATACCGCGAATATGTACCTCGGGTATATTTCAAAATATTAAGTTCAAAAAGAGGGGTGCTGCCATTACGCGAAGCCATTTTGTCAATACCTAATGTTATTAACATTTGTTTAAAAAAGAATAATGGTCAAAAAGTGGGTGCGGCCATAACTTAATGGCAGCTTAAAATCGAGTAAATACCGTATTCAGACTCATCAAAATATATAATTTTGTTTCAATTTTTTTCACAAATTAAATTAAATGAAATGGGCTAAGTCAGAGTTGCCGTTTTTACGGATTTTGAGGGTGCAAAACGGATTGACGGATTTTTATTCCAATTTACGGATTTGAAAATAAATTAGCTCTTTTTTTACGTCGTTTTTAACTAGGTCTGGTCAAAAAATCTATATTTAAATGCGATATCCATAAGTGGGAATATTTTTTATGTATAAATATCAAAATTTACACCAAAAATGCAAAATTTCGGAATTTTGGTGGAGGTGCCGGGTAGGTAGTCTAAATTAAATTAACCTGGCTGGTGCATATGGTGAAGGTGCCGGGTCATAAAACGCAGTTATACAATCTTAAAAATCGTTAAAAATGCATTTATGGTGATACCTTATCAACCCTATTTGGCCTCCAAATCATTAAAAATAGGCCTACTCTTTAAAAATTATTAAATTATGATTAAAATTACATTATGAATTATGATATATCGATATCATAGCGAAATTGGTACATTTAGGCATTAAAAGGATTTTTAAGGATTAAGGTGTTTCATTGAAGGATTTCTAAGGATTTTTGATGTGCTCAAACAGGATTTTTATTTTTTTCTTGGTGACAACCCTGGGCTAAGTTGTTTATTTTTTAGTTTTTACCCCTAAAAAGTTGCATGGTCACACAGGTGTAAAGCTTATCTTCTCTTCACTTTGCTATTTCCCCAAATGAAGGTCACTAACAGAGGTGTGAGTCCTGATTTTTTAGTTTGAGTAGTCTGACGACTAAAAATAACCAATTTGAGTCTACTTGCATTAATTTTATTTACTGACATTAGTCTCTGTAGTCTCCAAAATCAAGTGATGTCGGTCTCTATGTAGAGAATTTTTATGACCAAATACAAAATGAATGGTTCAAAATAGGGATGACTTCGGGTCGAAAAATCCGGAACCGGATCCACCCTCGCCGGATCCGGTTCGGAACCGGTTCCTACACATATTTTTCTTTCTCAATTTTCGTAAATTTGAATCTGCGCGGGCTAATTTCGATTGAAAACATGGGCGGGGCGATAATCCATTTGTATTTCGATAGGGGGCGGAGCCGTGTCCCAGACATTGTAGGAACTGCTAAGTGATAACAGTTGAACAAACAATGGCCTACAAGATTGTTTGCTTTCGTTTTCGTTCATAAAGTTTGGATTATGTGATCTTAAACGTGAAAAATAGAATTAGTATATGATTAAAATGTTATTAACAAGTTCTGCAATGTTATTATAACACAACACATGGGCCTAGGCTAAGCTTAGGTCAAAATTGTGACGCAACATTCATAGGGCCTAGGCCTAGGCCTAAGAATTTTGCAACCACGGGTGTTTCTAGCTCATTTATTCTCGTCTGTGCCTAGGCCCTTGGCAACTTTTAGGTTAAAAATAGAACCGGTTCCGAAAAAGGGGAACCGGATCGTAATGGAACCGGTTCCGAACCGGTTTCCGGGTACCCGAAGTCATCCCTAGTTCAAAACGTTCTATGAAATATATATATATATAAAAAAAAAAAAATGTGGTACTCAAAGTTTGATTTTGTATTCCGTCTGGTGTATTGCCTTGGTGTATTCAGTCGGCCTACTATGAAGGCCTACTCAAGTTTGAGTCTAAACTTCGGGTACTTGTACACGCTTAGTCGCTAAACATTACACGCGCTTACCTTCCTGCTTGACAAGTCGCTCCACAGCGTCACGGTCCGTGAAGAATCCAAGATGAGTTTGGTCGCCCTCCCCGATCAGTTCCCTCTTCTCTTCCGGAGACGGAGTCACTCCGGGATCTCCCGCCGGGCCGGGCTCTACGGAACACACAACTAGTTGTAGCGTACACTCCCTTTTAACATGTATAGTCACTAGAGATACGTGTGCATATCAGTTTACAGTTTTATAGCATTTTGTAGCATCTATTTTTGTATGAGATTTTCTCATACTATTTTTGTTATAAAATTATGTCATCTAGTTTGAATTTATTATTTAAAATTAAAACACCTAATTCTAAATTTTTTAAACAAATTTTCCTTTTTTTGCTTATTACTAATTGCTGTATTAAAATATATATAAATAGTAGGCCTACTGGACAAACCTTAGAATAAGTGAAAAAATTGAGTTTTGTAGCAGTTAGGCCTATACACAAAGTGACAAAACACTATTTTATCTGTGGTAATAACCATGGTCCCATAAATTTACATTGAACTATTTTATTTTGATATGTATTTTATAAAGGTCTCCAACAACAAGTGTGGTGTAGGCATTGGAATACAATTAATTAAATACAAGATACCAAAGTACATTTCAATATCAAACATCTTTTTAAAATCGGAACAGGTCTACTGAGGAACACAAGTACGGTAGAGCGTACGACAGAAAGGGAGCGCTGAGCGTGATCACTTTCACTTCCCCTCACCTGGCGCCTTGGCCTCCTTCTTAGCGGGCAGAGACTGTAACGAGGCTGGGAGGGGTTATCTGAAGTCCTCGCATCGCTCCTTCCAGTCCCTTATCCTGTAACACAGAGACAACATGCATTCATTGCAGGCCAATCAAATAAATAGTCTTTAGGTTTTATCAGTGCCAATAAACGCTAATTGAAAATTTTGGTTCTTAAATTTGAAGCTATCAAATTTTAATTCCTTTGTAATATAACTGCAAAAAACATTTGGTTTTATAAAATAAATATATAATAGGCTTAATACTGTATCATGAACTGATGAATACTGTATTTAAGCGATTATAGCACGCCATTAAGTAATGGCCGCACCCCTGTTTTGACCACTCAAATTGTATAAGTATGTTATAAATACTATTGAGAAAATACAAAAAAGCTGTGCATAATGTCCAAACCCCACCTTTTGAACTTAATGTTTAAAAATATACCTGCGGCCATATTCAAATAAGTACAGTACATAGTAGTTACAGCACAGATATTATATTATTATATGCGGCTATAGCTACTGAAAGCGTAAATGTATGAAAAGAATGACATAAATATTGGTGATATGAAACCCAGCTCTGCACCACTTTTTTCATCGCACATTCGTCCTCATCTAGGAGGTTCTTACCTGTTGCTGACCGTCTATTGCGCGCAGCAGCGAGTAGCAGCTTTGCACGCAGAAGTCTTTCCCGCGGTTGCGCATCTGCGATGAGACGGGGAAGTACGAGCACTTGCGCGCCTTGTCTCTGTCGGCCTTGGCAGCAGCCGAGGCTGATGGGGAACAGAGCGCAATCGTTAGCCCATCACACACATGTTCAGTCGCACTGTTGTCAGATGAATTTCTTATTCTGCATTGCGCCACCTCGATTATTTATTAGCTTTAAACTTTAAAAAAAAAATTGGATGATAACAATTGCCGTAAAATTGGCCCCGACTGCGGATCGAACCAAGACTTAATGTATCGATGCCCTACCAACTGAGCTATCGGGGGCTAAGGCAAACCTTTACTAAAATGCATAGACATACATGAGCTTTGCGTAGCAAAGTGCTAGATGCTCAGTCTCCTATCCTTCCCACCGAGCGCTAGCATGCCGATTTGCAGCCATCATGAAAGGGGAAAATCACATAAGAGATACCATTAGTATGGTACCATACATACCATACCATACATATTATGGTATCTATATGGGACCGTGGAGTAGACTTATTGCCGGCCTTTGTTTGTCCCCTTTCATGATGGCTTCCAATTGGCACGCTCCCCACGGCCATACTGAGAGTCTAGCGCTTAGCTTATGTTATGTCATTGCTAAAATGCTATTCATTGTCATTGTTGAGAGCCATGATGTAAATCGAACAGAAGACTGTTGCTGTCATCAGGGTCCACTAGATACCTAACAGCTGCTGTAAGGTGGGTCTTCGCTTGTACTTCCACAATGTATAAGCGCCATCTTCTAGTCAAGGCCTACTTGATAATGTGTCTACTGAGTGCGCGAACACATTATCCAATGGACCTTAAGCGCCTGTCAGACGATTGAGAAAATCGCGCGAGTTGGCTCGCGCGAGTAACTCTCTGGGAGTAGGCCTGCACTTATTTACATGGAACTCACCGCCTCCCCGTCAGACGGTAAGCCAGCTCGCGCGAGCTCGCGCTCGCCACGAAAAATGTCCAGCTTGTTCAACTTCCTAGCGAGTCGAGGTAGCGAGAGCCAATCAGAACCCACCACCATAACACGTGACCAGTGAACACCAATAGATGGCGTTATTGTTACCTTCGTTGTCTGTCGTGTGACAAGGATGTTAATAAACTCGCGCGAGCCAACTCGCGCGATTTTCTCGATCGTCTGACGGCCGCTTTACAGAGTTTCCCTAAGTCAAGGCCTACTTGATAATGTGTCTACTGAGTGCGCGAACACATTATCCAATGGACCTTACAGAGATTTTGTAAACAAATAGCAGACTGCAGCTGGACGTCAATTTCAAAAGTCGGTTGTACATTTGAATGCAATAAATACATAAATAGGCTACCACCTATATAATCTTTGATTCTTATGTTGGCAGGTAACATTATGATGTAAATAATTTTCATATCTTTCAACTTCATATGTCAATTTTTCATTTGCATAATGGATATTAGGACCCGAGGCAAACTGTCCAGATATGGGTAGGCATAAGGCCTATTAGCATTATTGATGATGTGGTTGGTAAGATAAAGATGAGTCCAAGCCATAGGCCTAAACCTCATGAGGCAAACTTGAACTTGAATCTGATCTTTCTAGGGCCTAGCCCTAGGCCTAAGAACGCGAGACCTAAGCTCTACGACGACTTCTACAAGGTCTAGGCCTTTGTTTATGAAAAAACCACACAAAGTCAAAGACGAGGGCCTAGCCTAGGCTTATGCACATACAATCTTTTATCGTGGAGTTGTAACTACATTCTAAACACAAAGGTAAAACCAATGGTAGTATTGATAATAATCCACAATGCCCAATCTTTGCTGTCCATGATCTGTCAAAACAAAACAAAAACATATCACATTCTGCTACGGATAATATAACAGAGCGTGTTCAGAGCGCTCCAGAATATTTTTAAAACACACGCAGGGAACTAAGATGGTGGTTTGTTTACATCAGGTGAGAAGACCCAGCTTACAGCAGCTTAGCATAAGTATCTAGTGGACCCTGGCTGTCATTACTGAAAGGAAACATATTTTTGAGCCAATCACTTCTCATCTTCCATAAGTTGGGTCTTGTCTTGGACAGAATATTAAAAGTTTTAGTTCATTTTCCATTTTTCTGGTGAAATGAAATGACCTGACAAAATAATTTCAATTACAATATTCCGAGCCTTTATGTTGAAAAATAAAATATAATCAGGCATCTCCTGCTTAGTGGGCCTCCTACCTGTCTCTTTCTCAGCCAGAGATGCGGCTGCAGCGACCTTCGCTGGTGGCTTGGCCGAGTCCACGAGCCTCGTTGCTATTGGGAACGGATGTTTCACGTTTCTGCCCTCTGCAACAGAAACACAATCATAGCAGTCAATACTTTCATGTTTTAAGTGAGGTCATGTCTAAATCTCGTAGAGGCAGGGAGAGGAAGCATTTAAAAAAAGATTTCACAAAAAAAGTATTTTTTTCAAACCCAAGTTAAAATATTAATGTAGTATTTTGCCTCTGATAATATGTTAAAAATCATACCCCATCAATCAGTCACAAAATCTCAGCTTCGTTAGTAAATTACCACCAAGACAATGTTAAATTATATGTGTAAATCGCATAATCTTTTAAGTTGTGTACCGGGTACTTCTTTTATTCTGTTTTTTTCCCTTCTTTTTTCTGGAATTTATTGAGTAAGATATAAGTAATATTCACAAATTGCATTACATAATGGCCACACCCGACTTGATATTGTAAACATATCTGCCTAGATTCACATAAATACCGCATCGGACCGAATATAGCGCGATGTTTTTTTCCGAAAATACTATCTCAAAAACGGCACTCGCGTTATTTCCGCGCTCTTGCATTTGAAATAGCGCCTGAGCATAGGCAACCCTCAATACAACTCCCGCGCATCGGCTGCTGCGCATCGCCCCGCCCCCCCCCCCCCCCCCCCTCCCACTCGGCGCCAGCCGATCCCGTGACGTGAGGCGGGCGACGTCATCACGGGCTCCGCGGAAAAAGACCGCGGGAATATCGCCGCGTATCACAGTTCACGGGTTCCGCCGGAAAATGACCACCAAAATAACTGTGCGTACAATTTATTAAAAAAACTTGGGAATCGATCCCGAATCAATTCTAGGTGAAAATGATCATTTGTAAAACCTTAATCAGACTGGTGAACTATGGTTGGCCTATGTGAGCTTGTGCTTGGCTCCACCCTGTTAAAAAACTTAGGACTAGGCCCTAACATTGATCAAAATGTCTTGTTGTAAGAGTGAAACATTCATTGTATTGTAAATAAAAAAATGTTTCTTATACATTTTAATTTCCTTTGATTTTTTCTTTTTTCTTGAAATGATTCAGAAAAATTGGGGGTTGTGTTATATTCGAGGTCGTGCTATATTCGGTCCAATACGGTACATATTTTAAAAATAAATAAATAAATACTGTATGATAACTTGAATTATAAGTTTAGGGCCTATGTGGTGATAGATACTGTTACTGTCAAGTATCGAGCTGTGTTTTTTTCAACCATCCTTCGTCAAATTGTTACCGATTGTTCCAATAAAATGATCAAGACCCTTGTGACAACTTACTGCTGGTGTAGGCTGAGAGAGGGTGATCAAAAACACTCCAGACTCGCAGTGTGAAGTCGCCACCGCCGGTGATGGCAAGGTTGGTGTCGAACGGACTCCACAGGCAACAGTAGATCCATGCGGTGTGCGCGCTGTACACGGCTAGCTGTTTCCTGGTGTGAACGTCCCATACCTGACGGGACAAGACACATTTCAATAATAAATAAATAAAAATAAATTGGTATTTAGAGTCTACCCACTGATTTTGATTGGGGGACAATTTAAAGCCGACCAAGTCGTAAACACCATCGACGAGCGAACAATGACCAACTAGAGACTGGCATATTGAAGTAGGGAACACCGATCAATTGAGCTGGACACGGTTCCACCCGCGGACAATGGCACGATCAACAAGGCTAATTCGAAACAATCTCGGAATTCATTATACTATGTTCCGCGTTGCTAGGATGGCTCCAAAGTCACCGTTTACAAATAGTGGTTCCAATGAAAGAATGTAGATAGTTCAAAACTGTTTTCCCAACATAACAACTTTGTCAACTCTATTCACACTAGCTCTGCGTGGATCTAGCACACGGAGGAACTCTGTGATCTAGCATAGATAATTTTTGCATGTGTTGGTAAAAGATATTTCTCTTTCATACATAACTGCGACATTCCTTTTATCATGCATTCATACTACCCCCACCACTAGAAAGCATCTGCATTCTTTCGTTGGAGCTAGTATAGCAGGAGACCTACAGGCAAGAAAGCTGGGAGAACCGAGGATGCGCAAGAGAAATGATTGTGGGATGATAAAAAGAAGTAGGAAAAAACAAGTTGACCAAGCTAGAATCAGGCAGCTGCAATAGATGATGATGAAGATTAAATCTTCTCAATTGAATTGCATCTTGTGTTTACGTAGTATTAAATGCACGCAATCCACCAACAACGGAAGAATGTATCTATCTTACCCTGGCAGTGTTGTCGTAGGAACAGCTGAGAAGCCTCCCGCTGACGTACGGACTCCAATCAACGCGCGTCACTCGTTCTCTGTGACCGACGAGTGTCGCCACGCAAGTCTCCGCCTCGACGAGACTCACACCTAGTAAGAACACAGAACGTTGATTTACTATAGGCACGGGTACCCGAGCACCCAAAGAGGGAGTAAAGCAACAAACCTTCGAAGAGGAAGAAGAATGCAAACATGAAATTATACGTTCTTTTCCATCAAAGTTTGTTGTTGGCGGAGGTGCCGAGTTTAAGAGGGACATAAAACTAAAAATATGTTTGTGCATTGAAGTCTTGAAATGTTGGTAAAGGCTCTGGGTATTTATATGTAAAATTTGGATGATGCTAGCCCCGCCCCCTACCCCCATCATCACCAAAACCATTATATAACATTTTTGTGAAGGGAAATGATAACGAAAATAACCGCATGTCAATCGTAGGTCGTGTTAGATTTTTTCGTGATACATGCACACGGACAATTGCACGGACAAACAGAAAAGTGATGCTTGTAAATGAAACATATATTTATATTTATATATATATATATATTTCTTTACTCTTGTTTCCAACGTAAGTCGAGTCAGGGGGTGGCTTACCACCAGTTTTCTAGGGCACACAAGAGTTTATTTACGTCTGCTTGCCAGGCCTGTCATGTCTTCTTCTTCAATTTTGTCCTCTTCTTCCTTGCTCTTACCACTAGCTCACGCCATAACCTTCTGCCCTCGCATAAGCGTTCTGCTTCTACTTCTTCCCAACACTCATCTATTGCTTCAACATTATTTATTATTTCATGTATTAATCAAGGGAGTTACAAAGATGGACAAGATAAGAAGCAATGAAATAAGGAAAGAACTGGGACGGGAGAGATTGAAGTTTAAGCTAGGAAGAGAACGTCTAAGATGTTTGGACATATGAAAAAGATGGGCAGAGAGAGGATCCAAGACGAGAATTTGAAGCGGCAGAGGAGGGGAGAGAAGAGTAGGAAGGCCCAAAAGAGAAATGGGAAAGATTAATTCAAGAAGACATTGGAAAACGGGATGAAGTGTGGGAGCATGTGGCAAGAGTAAAGCTTGTGGAGGACAGAAGAGAGTGGAGTAAATTGGTGGAGAGGAAGGAGTTAGATGATTTTGGAAGAAACACTGAGTCTGGCAAACTTAGTATCTACAGTTTCATGCCCTAGATAATGGTGAAAAGCCACCACTCAACTCGACATAGTTGGAACTGAGTTATGATGATTATTATAATACATAAGTAAACAAACAGGAACAAGCTTCCACTCACCCTTGAACAGTGGCGCACAGTCAAAGACCTTGATGTCCATGGACTTTGACGAGACTGCGATCCAGTGTCTCTCTGGGCAGCCGGTCGGATGTAGCGCGGTGGTGAGGGGGTGCCACGCCAGAGACTGCACCATCTTCTTGTGAGCTTGGAGGCGGCACATAACCGGGAGGTGGGGGGGGCGGCACAGCAGCATGCTCCTACGGAGTGCATCTCATGTTAGACACGCGTGAAGAAGCATAGCTACACTTTTCAGTTTTGAAGTGCTCATTAATTTAAAAATTTATAGCGTGCAGCCAGGGAGGTACATTCAAATAGTCTGGTAATAGTGAATGTTCCTTAACTTTTTTTATCACTCCACTACATTAGGGTCTTCATTCTGAATATGTTAATCATATTTTTTTATTTAGATAAGATTTTCATTTATAAAAGTAAGCTGAAAGTTGCATCAATAATAATGGCGGGAAAAACGAGCCATTATGTCACTATTAGTTATTATTACGAATCGACCAATAAGGTAATGCTTTACAGTGATATTTACTGTGTAATCTAGAAGACGGTAGTTAATTCATTGATCCAAAGACATTAAACAGCTTTTCGCATTGGTCAACAAAGCTCTAGACCCAAATCTTGACATCACGTGCTGTTTGCGCTGGAAATAAAATACTACAAGCTTGTGCCTCAATAAAATTTAATATATTTACTTTAAATTGCTTTTAATTGCAGAAATGGTGTTTCTTTAGTGTTTCTTCTATACATTTCTTACACCCACGTCAATATTTAGTGAACATTCCCCTAAGACCGTGAAGACTGTACTGATTAGCGATTGATCACCGATATCCATCGATCTGTGATCACTGATCAGTGTTAATAACTGAATGAGATAAACATTGAATAAATATGATTTTGCAGTAAATGTAAACGGTGACCTTGGAGCTGTCCTAGCAACGAAGAACATACAAAATAGAAGGGCTATAATTAACAGGGGCATCTGAAAAGTTCAAATGGTTTGGCGTGAATGGCACTTTATGGGCAAGATTGCTGCACTTCACATGTACACACATATACATCACAAACAATAATCTAACGACGTAGACCGAAACGCTCACCCGTCGTCACAGCCGAACGCAACGAGACTGAAGTCTTGCTTCCACACAAAGTCTGTGATCTGCGTTTTCAAGGCCCAGTCTGCCACGTCCGTCAGTTTCAGCGGCTCTGAAACACAAAGGGGCAGACGTTAGGCCTGAAGAAATGCTCGTAATATTGTTGTCAGTGATAAAAAAATATTAGGATTGGGATTCGATTATAAATTCGTAATCGATGTCAAACCAATAATTTTGATATCACATGGGAAAAAAATTCAACATCAAAATTCTTCTCGATTTTAAAAAAAAAAAACAGGAATTTAAAAAAAAAGTTTTTACTCTTTTTGAATGTAAAATTAGGTAATGTAATATTGCAAAAAGCAAAATATGTGGTTTTTACATGGTTACAAAATCGTTTTCCAAAAAATAATTTTTTTTTAAAGATGGCAAATAGATGTTGAATCAAAAGTCAATTTTGCTACGACATCGATGTCATATCGAATAATCGATGTCAAGTCCCATCCCTAAAAAAAAAATGACACAATACAAAAACCCTATACTATAAGGAAAATCAATCCAGAAATTATAAAATCTATTTCAGCCGGGTATCGTACCGGGTCTCCAGATTGCCTGTCGGACCTTTTGTTAATGCATATTAGATCTGAATACATTAGAACAGTATTGCAATGGTTCTGCTGCCTTTGAACCAACTAAACATTAACAACATTGCTTTCCATATACAGTGGAACTTTAAATTTACGTACCTTGAATCACCGAATTCCTTGATTGTGTAAAGTTTTTTGTTGGTCCCAAAAATTTTCGCATAAGGACAATGTTAAATTTTCCTTGAACTAACGTACCTTGTACCTACGTATTACGTGACTTTACGTATCGTATTTCAAGTCCGAGTCATAATATATGGCCTCGAATTTACGTATCTATGCTGCCGAACGCTGTGGGGAACGAGGGAGGTTGTTATTTATTGGTCCAAGTGCCGCCCGCTTTCACAGCTCAACACATGCCGCCGACCGCATGGGTAATAATGCAGTCCCTTTCCTCCCCCCCTCATTAGCAGCAGTCTGGCAATGTGAGAAGGTCGAGTGGATCACCGTTCGCCCCCCCCCCCCCCTCCCACCCATACGATCGTAGTATTTCAGCACTGCCGACAAACGCAACCCGATACTTGACCTGGCCTACCCACTCCACTACCGGCCTCTTTTCCCGACGAGCTTGAATGAGTGAGCATATGAATCAATTGATTGAGGAATCAAGCACATGATTCTATGACATGTGATCATTTTATTGCATGTGACGAAATCGACAGAAGTCTTGAGTAGCCAGCCTCAGTTTAACAAGTGTTTAGTGTTGTATTGACAGCATCATTCATTGATTTAAAAACAATGATCCTGCAATTATTATCGCGTAAGAAAAACACGGCACTGCTGAGAGAGAATGTGAAGTGTTACTGTGTCTGAGCTGGCTGGCCGGCCGAGAGAGGAGAGAGGAGAGTGAGAGCCTCGGCAGCGCGAGTGCGAGGGGAGGGGTAACCGGTCTCGTAGGCGGCAGCTGCCGGCTGGCGGGGTGGGTGGGGAAGTGAACCTGACACAGCTTCACAAAAGATCGCGTTTGCTGGAAGGAAATAGAACCGTGGATGCGGGAATTTTTAATATTGTGTAAATGGGACTTTTGCAAAAACTTTTCAAATATAGCGATCATGGCGAGAAAACGGACGATGCGGGAACAATCCAAGATTTCCAAGACAATCCAGACAATCACAGATCCAAGACAATCCAAGAGCATTTTATTTACTTAATAATAAACTTGGCGTGTGCACATTGAATTGAGATAAGTTATTAAAATGTTGTTTGTGGTTTATTTTTACGTTTTGAAGATTTTATGGAATTTCCAGCTGCTCTCTATGTTTTTTTTCCGCTCATGCGATTTATTTCACGGAACAGAATAATACACAGCATAATTACCCCTCCCCTTCCCGCGCGAGGCCGGCCACCGTGATGCCCCGTAAACAATGCTGGCTACACTACACTCGTCTTTGTGAAGCTGAAGGTCGTTCTTCGCGGAAGTCTTGTCTCTGTGAAGTTCGATTTCAGCGTGTTTTAAAGATTCAGCGGCGTTATTTAAGTGTCCAATATTTATTACGTGACACTGACAGCATTCGGAGATAAAATACATAGCGGGCGGGCGCGAGCACCAATGAATGAACTGATTACGTAAGTTCGGCATGTGGGTGGGTGGGAGGGGGGGGGGCACTGAGATAGCGACGAGGCAATTGACCTTGAGCTGCCTACGATCCGATATCAATTACACTACGCAGATGTGTCACATAAATTTCGTAATCGGTGCTTGATGTTACTCCTGCTTGCGATTGCACAACACGAAGCGAGCGCCGAGTTAACGATGTCTTACCATCCGATGCCACCTATAAGCAAACAAACTCACTTCCTGCAGCCTTCCATGCTCATAATCCAGCATAGGCGCTACCTAGGAGTAGTTTGAAGCACTCAAGTTGATGTTGTCACTTTTTTGGTACAGTAGGCGGCAATTTTGAAGGTTTTTTGAATTTACGAATTCCTTGACTTTATGTATTTTTTTTGCCTCTAGTTAAATTCGTAAATTCAAAGTTCCACGTAATCAATTTTACCTATGGGAAATTTTATTAATGATTTATCGAGAATGGGTTTTGAATTAAAGTGGGGCTCCTATGAATGATAACGAGATCCTACGGTAATACTCACTGTTATTAGCGCCGAGCGTGTACTGCAGCACAGCTCCGTCTCCACACGAGTACAGCCTCTGTGCAGCGGGAGTGGAAGGCGCCTCTACGTCTGTACACACAATAAATATAGTTCGCTTGATTGATAGATGACTGGATGCTGGTGCTGGATTGAATGTTGCTAAACGTCTCATATTAATGCACTTTGGCTATTCAAGACGATGAGAGGTGAGTGATAGATGAGGATGAATTATGAACAGGAGGGAGGAGGGAAAACCCGGTACCGGCACGTAGCCTACTCCTTTCGAAAAGTACCAATAGGACCAACGGCTCTAAACCCCTCCGAAAGGACGGTGTAACCTTGACAGTCATACAGGTTCCTCCACTACCCAGGACTGCCGAGCAGACGTCGAGGAGAACAAAGCCGTTACACTATCTCTCGAACCCTCCATCTGCTCTAACCTGCGGTATACGTGTGTCTCTGGGCAGAGCAGTAACCCACTCTCCCCCTGGCCACACCCGAGGTTGCTCAACTTCAGTGTTCTAGTGCGAACCAGTTAAAACTACCTCGGCTAAACCGCTGGCTTTGGTGTTGTTTATGACGCAAGGAATACATAAGGAGACAGCCAGACCTATATGTAAACTGTAGCTGCTTTGAAAGTTTTGCCAACTGATATAGAGGCACTGAAACAGCTGGAAAAATCTCCAGTGATTCATAATAGGGTTGCACAACGTTCCAACGATAAAATAAAATTAATCGATAATTGAAAAGGTGAGGCATTATCGATCAGTTTATTGAAAGATAAAGGCGCGATCAAGTTATGCACTTTTGAATTTGATGTTTCAAAAAGTCAACACTACATATTTTTGGTCAGAAATAAAGTGAAATCTTTTAGCCTTTGTGATTGAAACATAACAAATTAATTAATTTAATTTTTTAATTTTTTGAGTAGGTGCGGTGCGGACCTCATAAGATGATACTTTACAATCAGTAATTCTAATCCTAACTTATCTACTTAGCGACCCACCTTCCTTGTACGTGGGCGGTCCCCAGCCGAGCGTGTAGACGCAAGTCTTGTGCTGGTTCCAGAGAAACGCGGGCCCCTTGTTGTGCACCGCGGTATCGTAGACGCCTACTCGACCGTCCGATGTGCCGTACGCCAGTAGGGTCTCCTTGGTTGGGTGCCACGCCAGCTGCAGGGGGGGACATTAGGAGGGTTAACAAGGCAGTATCACTACTCTTTATTCCAACATCTATTTAGTTGGGTAAAGGGTGTTTCCACCATTGATCTTGAGCATCCCAGGAATCAGTATCGGTCTGCCAAGCTCCACACATCATTTTCTTGAACTACATGATCTTCGTGTATTTCTTTCTCTTGTCGCGACACCAACTCTCTCTATCTCCCACCACTGCACAATCCTCTCCTCTCTCCTCTACATCTTGTACCTGGTCCTGCCATCTATCCCTAGGTCTTCCCACTCTTCTTCTCTCATTCACTAACTCAATGCTTGTCTTGTCAATATTTATATTTGGGAATATATTTCAATTTTGGGTGTATTAGTGGGAATATTAATTAGAAATCAACAATTTAACTTTGTTTAACAATAGAACCATATTTTCATTTGACATACGTACTTATTTTTTCATAGTTTGCTTAGGTATAGATGAGGCCTAAATGGCTAGGATACTTAACTTACTCAACTCAGGGCTCGACAAATTTTAAAAAATCTACTTGCCCAGCTGGGCAAGTGGCCCAAAAATTTTAGTTGCCCAGACTCAATTCAAGGTTGACACAATAATTTTCTTTATTTTTACATATGTATGACAATTCTTTCTTTATTTTTACAATAGCCACGAGTCAATAACTTTACCGACTTTACGTACCCGCTTTTTATCATAGGCCTACTCTTGGTCATAGTTTACTGTTTTATGGCAGGTTCATTAGCTAGGCCTAGGCCCTAGCCCAGGCAATGATGGTCCTAGGCGGAGGCCTATCTCATCTTCGTTAACTGTGAGTGGCTAAAGCCGTAGGCCGAGACGTTGAAGCTACTCCACTAGGCCTACAGTTAAAAAAGTTCGGTAAATCCATTTAAGAATGGTTCAATATTACGCAATGGTTTTAAAGTGTCAAAAATGGTTCGAATTTCACGAAACGGGAGAAGGTAAACACGTCTCAGATCTCCATTTTTTCGACAGCTGTGAATAGGCGTACTGAATTATGGGTAAAGTCGATAGGTCGATATCGATCGGAATGCGATTGTAGTGGTGCGTGGTGCAGCCTGTGGCAAGTCTTGGAACTACATCAAGCATCTGTCGCCTGTCGATAAAGTAGGTTTCTACTTAGTGAAATCTTACGCGATTCGAGTTTTTAACCAAATTGTTGGTTGCCCGTGCCTGGAGTATTAGTTGCCCCGGGCAACGCGGGCATAGGAATTTTCGAGCCCTGCAACTCATACTTACGGTACTCATCGATTTGTGTCTGTGCGACCTACCTAATATTTTTAAGGTAAGCTTTCCTTTTGTACCTTTCACCCCACTGAAACATGTTTATTCATGTTCCCAGTTTAAGTATTTTTTTCATAGTAATTGTCGTAAAAGTTTGCCCCCGATTAGGATTCCATTGAGCTAGGTAGGCCTACCGGGACAACAGAAAAAACCGTTACTGTCAACTCTTCTCCAATCTAAACGAATAAATAAGATTTTTATTCATTTATTCTGGCAACTGACATGTACACATGGTGTACCTATGTAATGAGGCACACGCAACTCACAACATTATACAGATAGGTACAAGAAATGTTCGATATTACAAATAAGTAAGTCAAAAAAACTTACAAATCTCAGTTAAAATACAATATAAAAATTACATGGAATAAAAATATAAATTACTGCAAAAAACTAACTGCACTTGCTTGCAGTCACTTGTTCAACAAAGGTGGGGGAGAGAACAACTGTCTTTATGTGAGTATAGGCCTCGAGTAAATTTAAAATTATCAAGTTCAAAAAGTGGGATACGACCATTATGAGAAGCAATTTCAATAGTATTTATATGACCCTCTTTAAAATTTGAGTGGTCAAAATAAGAATGCAGTCATTACTCGATGACGGCCTATAATCGAGTTAATACGGTCGTTAGTATCAGCACTGTCAGAGAAAAATTCTTGACGAAATAGATTTTAGTTAATAAATTAAATTTGAGCTCAGATTTAAAATTATTAGAGTGATAAGAAACGAGACTCACCGCGGACACTTTCCCGCTGATCTTGTTCCAAAGATTCAACATCTTGAACTCGTCCCCCGGCGATATCGTCCAGACGCGAATCATCCCGTCGCCGGCTCCGAAAGCGAGACGATGCGAGTCTAGCGGGGACGCGGTCATACAGTAGACGTTTCCCCCCACGGTCGGCAGGCAGAGCTCCTTGTTGGCGGGGGAGCTAGACAGCGGGGTGGCGCACAGCAGGCGGTCCTGGCCACACGTCCAGATGAGGGTCTTGTCGTCTTCCGCGGGGGTTCCCTGCGAGAGAGAGGATACGAGAGATGGTTATTACAATAGGATAAATAAATAGCTTAGTGCTAAAACAATTAAATGAGAAATGGTGCACAATCTCTTATTTTAAAAAAATAATCTCTTTAAGTTTTGTTTGTATGTAGTTGCTGATTTTTAGTGGCCACCATCTGCCTGATGAGTCCCAGAAGGACGAAACGCGTGAAAAGTTTTGTTGCCCCCAGCCCTTCAGGCTGGGCTTTATGTTCTCTATGCTTTCCCAACTTGTCAACCCTTCTCCAATCTAAACTCATCCGCATAAATATTTTGTCTTGGACTAATTTGTTAATTCTTCATTGTGATGGCTAATCGGAAGCGTGGAATACTGGGTCTCTAAACTGTTCAATCCCAAACTAAATATTCAGCGGTTGTCATAATAGATTCTCAGAGACATAACATTAATCACTCGTATGTTATAGTAACATTTCTATCGGTTTTCACTTACAATCACCATAACCATAATATATTTATCAATCTTGGTATGTCTGTAGACTAAGTTAAGTAGTAAAATAGTTGTCCCTTACCGTCAGCTGTTGGGTTGAGGTTTCCTTGGCAGGCGAGCTGTTTGCCGTTCCGTTTGTCATAGGGGCGACCACATCTTCAACGCTTTTTAACTCCGCCACTTCGCTGGCCTCAGTTGTCACCGCCTTCCTCTCTACCGTTTCACTCTCGACAGTTGGTACCTCCGTGTCTTCCATCTCACTCTTCACAGTTGGTACTACTGTGTCTTCCATCTATCTCTAGTTGGTACTACTGTGTCCTCAGTTTTGTTCTCTACAGTTGGTACCTCCGTGTCTTCCATCTCACTCTTCGCAGTTGGTACTACTACGTCTTCCATCTTCGTTTGCAAAGTTGGCACCACCTTCTCACACACCCCGCGGCTACTTCTACTTCCGTCTTCAGTCACGATCTCTTCCGCCGCTACAACCTCACTATCTGCTCCATTCTCTGTCTCCTCCAAACTACCTGTCTTTGTTTTTCTTTTAAACTTTGGTCTATACTCGGGTGGCTAAAATAAAAACAAACAAAACAAAACCTTTAAGAAAACTAATTTCTGATTTCACTTATATAGATGTTTTGAGTTGATATGCTGAAGAAATGCATTTACCTGAACAGTGCTGCTATCCCAGCCCTAAAATATTATATCAATAGGCCTACAAGCTATTTTATTAAAGTGCCAAGCCATGAGACTGGTATTTAAAAGAGGAATTTAAGGTATAATTAAAACTTAACCATACACATTATATGTTTCAATGCTATAAACTATAATATTATACAATATATTGGTGTGAGATAGGATCCAACAGCTTACCTTCAAAAAGTGATGGTTGCAGCTGATTTTCTTGATATTTATTGAAATACATTTTTATGTATCTATTTATTTATCAAGAAATTCTGAATTTCATCCCAATATACTCCAGATGATTGGCTTTCAACCTAACCCATAATATTATATAAAATTGACAAAGTTAAAACGTAAACGCAGTTACTAGTTGTATTGTACTGTACTAAAGCCCTACCTGCTGGGCGGCCACGTTTGGCTTCCTCCAGTTCACAGCGGCGCTCTTGTACGACACGTCGCTGATACCGGGGGTGTTACACGCGATGCTGAACAACCCCCGCGAGTGAACGGTGTTGAAGAGGTGGCAGTGGGGGGTGTCCTTCTTCCATCCGGGCCTCTGGAAGAATAACAGTTAGCAGGGTTGCCATTAGCAACAGGTACGGACCCTGGACTTTTTTCACGAAATGATGCTAAATATAACTGTTTTATTATTAAGTAGTGAAATAAAGCAATAATCACAATTTAATGCTCAATTACAGCAAAATTGGAAACTTTTCTCAATTTCTGCAAGTTTTAACTCCAAATTGGGTATTGAAATCAACATTTCTGATTTTAGGTATAGGCCTAGTTGGCAGTTGGCACCATTACAGTTGAAAATATTATTATCGAACACTCCCACCGGTTTGCTAATTCCAATAAAGTTAACTTTATATGACCAAAATATTTGTTTATGTGTAATACGTGCTCATTTTGCTGAAGAGTAGTGATTGCAGTGCTATCTTATGACCAAATGATGCTTTACCTTCAGTTTATATACTGAAATTGAAGATTTTTTTATAACACAATGATACAAAAGTTTGGAAAAGGCCAACTGGCTAGTTTAGTTTAGACTGGAGAAGGGTTGACAGGTTGAGAAAGCATAGAGAACATGAAGCCCAGCCTGAAGGGCTGGGGGCGACAAAACTTTTCACCTTCTGATGCCAACTGCAGCTAATTTAAAGTTGTTGGTTACCTTAATCCACGACGCGTATCGTCCTTTCGTTTCGTCCTTCGCCCCAGAAGGACGAAACGCGTCGTGGATTAAGGTAACCACAACTTTAAATTGGCTGCAGTTGTCATCAGCATTTGAAAAGTTCTGTCGCCCCCAGCCCTTCAGGCTGGGCTTCATGTTCTCTATGCTTTCCTAACCTGTCAACCCTTCTCCAATCTTAACTATAACAAAATGAGAAATTGTTATTTTCTTATTCTCTTGGTCTGTACCCATAACAAGTGGAGTGGACAACAACGTGTGACTCACGTGTAGCATGTGATCGGCCGTCTCGCTCATGTCCCAGGCGAGGGTCTCCCCCCACAGCGAGGACGTGAGTAGTACGTGGGGGCGCGGCCAACAAGTAGCCACCCACCAGCCCGGGTTGGCAGTCCCGGGCGGGGCAGACAGCGCAGTCCTAGAGGCAGGGGTACCACAACAACATGAGTGACGTAGATTGCAGGCTCTAGACCCTGGGAATGAAACTACAATACCTAGAGAAATTACATTTTTCAGTGGTTTTCGAAATGTGTCTTGGTTCTTCAAATGACGTAAGTTGCTAGACACTAAATGTGAGTGGGGCTATGCCCTTTTTTATCAACCTATAATGAATTTAGGCATAGGCCCTATGTGTTAAAACAATAATAAATATAATCTTAAAAGTAAAGTTTATTAAAAAAATCTTGAAGCATTGAAATCAACATTAAACTCTGGTTATGTTATTAACATCTGCTTCGTACTTATGCTGCTTGTTCGGTGTCTTCTTGCCCGCCATGGGGACGTGCGGCAGCTCCAGCACCGCCTGCTGTCTCCCGTCCGAGCCCGCCCGCCACACAAACACCCCGCTCGCCTTGGCACCCGACGCGATCAACAGGTCGCGCGCTTCGCTCCTGTCGCTCGAGAGGACGTTGTAGGGAGACGGACACCACGAGAGAGAGACGACAGCCGTGTCGTGTCCGCGCATGCGATGTAGCACGCGACCACCTGGGGATGGATTAACACAATACAATCGTTAGCCGTGAAGCACATCGATTATTACAGTAGTCCTCCTTTTATTCAAATTTCAAAAGATGCTAAAAATACTTGTTCTGGTAGTATTTTATAAATTTAAATTAGAACGGTGTGGTACTTCATGTATTATACAACAGACAAATACGTACCAAAGAAAAGCTAGGTTGCCATATTAAACCAGACCTACTTTGTCCTAAAAGGTAGGCCTATAGGTGCATACGACATATTGTAAGAATTAATTCACTCCCCCTCTCTCAAGAGGAGTCAAAACCTGTACTATGTATTGGTCTCAGATGAATAAACTTCTACTTCTGCGCAGCTGAGATATGGAAGCATTGTAGGTAAGATGGGACCGAATACGGAATGAAGATATTTGAGATTGAGGAGGCGTAAGTAATGTATTAACTATTAAGAGTGAGTCGGAGAGAGATGATTAGAGTGGTTCAGACATTGCAAAAGAGCAAGATTGACCAGAAGAATGAAGTTCTATATAAATTTAAATTTGAAGTTGTTCTGAATTGACCTTGTTGATTCTGGCATTGATCCGGGGGTGTTTGCACTGTCCATACCTAGGGCTGTGAACGGGTACCCGGGCACCCGCCCGTTGATAATAGCCCGGGTAATGAAATGAGTCGTCGGGTACTCGTTTGACCGTTTTTCGTCTCAAATTCCGCTCAATTAACGCGGCCGCCGGTCAGGCTTGCACTCGTCGGCGCGCAGCGGCGGCAGTAAGTGATTCGTCATTAATACGCGCTCGTATTTCGTCCGTCGAGCTCCAGTGAGTGACGTCACCAACACGCTGCGCGCGCACCCCTATTCATCGTAATCGCCGATAAGTGACTGGCGGAGATATTTATGCATTCCGGCAACATCAATTCCTAATGAATGTGCATTTTCAACAGCTGGACATGAGAAACGAGCATCTCTGGCGCCCGAGACCGTCGACATGTTCACGTTTATGAGAACGTGCGTGTTAAAGTGATGACCTGTCAATATAAAGTAGATAAATTACTGAATTCATTTTTTTTTTTTTTTTTGGTAATCGTAAAAAAACTTAAAATTTCGTAATTTCGGGTACCCGGGTACCCGCCCGTAAGATCGACGGGTACCCGGGGAGGCATTTTTACCAATTTGCACAGCCCTATCCATACCACTGATTGCTATATTTCCTATTTAAAAAAAAATAATATTGGTCTTTGGTTGGTTGTCGCTCACTCGTCGATTGCGTCGGGGCCTACAGGGTTGGCTTGGTCGCTTAGGTTTACTGTCCCCCACTGAAAATCAGTTAGGCCCTATATAACTGAGTGGGTAGACTCTAAACATGAATTTATTTATTTATTTATAGAATTGGAAATTCCAGGTAGGAGAGCAAGGGACAGATCATGCGAGATGGCAGGACAGTGTGAGGAAAGTGGATTAGAGAGGAGGGAGGTAAGGTCGCAGGAAAGAAGAAGATGGAGAAGCTTAAATCTTCAATGCAGACCTGGTTGAGTTGGACGCGTCAACAGATGATGAATCAATTAAATTTGCACCACCTGAAAGTTAATTATTTGTAAATAAAAACAAACAAGACCGCTGTACAAAAGCTAGCTACCGTACCCTTGGTGCTGACGATGTAGACCAGTCCCGAAGTATCCCCCACGGCCACCAGATCGCTGGTGTGCGGACAGCAGGCGAGCGTAGACGCGCGGAGCCGATAAATCTGGAAGATCTGAGTTGTGCGACTAGCGATGTCCAGCAATATCAGCGCACCGTTGTCGTCAACCGATACGACCATCTGGGGATCGGCGCGCGACCAGTCTACGCATACAACTTTGACATTCTCCTGGTGCGGGAGAAACCAGAGTGAGGTTAGGTAGAAAGTAAAAACATGTTATAAGTGGTTCCAACGAAAGAATGCAGACAGCTTTGAGATTCATCGTATTCTTTTAATATTTTTCTTTATATTTTTTCTTTCTTTCTTTTTTTTTTCCTTTTTTTCTATTACTTATTTATATTTCACTCATTAATTAATTGCATTTAATATCCTTTTTATTTGTTACCAAAATTGTTGTGTTATAAACTTATAATGCATTATTGACTTGTTGTAATATTACTATTTCAAATATATACTTAAATGTAGTTCATTGTTGTGTCTGCATCTATGTAATTAGATTTATTAAGTTGTCCTCCTTTGTAAATCAGTTTTTTATAACTTAATAGGATAGACGCTAAATAAATACGTAATTAATAAATAAATCACAACATAACAACTGTATTCACGCTAACTCAACGTGAACCTAGCACACAGAGAACTCTGTGATCTAGCACAGATAATTCTTGCTGTGTTGGCTACACCTATTTCTCATTCATACACAAAAGAGACATTTGATTTATAAAAAACAATTTAAAAAGGAGGACAAATTACAGACATTTTGTTTAGGCTACTGTGCATTCATACATCCCCCATCACTACAACTTGTGACCAGAGCATCTTCAATCTTTGGTTGGAGCTAGTATACCATAGCCCGTAGGTCAATCAATGTTTTAAACTGTATCTAAAACTATACTTCCCGTCACCTTTAGAAGGAACCAAACCGGATATCACTTAACTGTGTGGGTGGGGTTTATCTGCCCGGTTCATTTGAAAAGAGCGAGCACATGGCAAAAATCAATGAAGCACGTGGTCAACTGTGGCCTTGGCGGGTAGCGGGGGGAGAGGAAAGACAATCCCAGCTCAGCCTGCACCCTCGTTAACGAGCCTCTTACCACCCCAATTTTAATTGTTTCTGTCCTGAATAGCAAGTGCATGTTGCCATATTTTGCGTCGGTCTTCTTTTCAAACAAAAACACATCTTCACACACTCATCTGGTAAAGGTCCGAGCAATATGGCAGCACTGTGGCTATATTTCAAACTGCCCGCGCTCAAATGTGCCCCTTCCAAACTTCAAACACTACGTCCGGTTTGGTTCCTTTAAAAGTTGCAACCAAGTATTTAACCTGAAACTGACCGCAACTGAAACATCTGAAATGCATCTAAGACTCGTACATACATTTATTACGAGGAACAGGAATTAACATGTTTTCTTTTTTCTTTTCGTTTTTCTTTTTTAATGTTTTTTTTTTTCTTTCTTTCTTTCATTCTTTCTTTTTCTTCTTTTTTTTCTTTTTTTTTTTTTTCTTTTTCTTTTTCTTTTTCTTTTTTCCTTTTCCCCCCCTTTCTTTTCTTTTCTTTTCATTCTACACCCTTTTTTATATTTGATTCATTCATTAAATGCATATAATATATTTTTTTTTATTTGTTACCAAAATTGTTGTGTTTAAATGCATTGTTGTTGTAATGCTACTATTTCAAATATCTACGAAAATGTAGTTTATTGTTGTTTCTGCATCTATGTAATTAGATTTATTTAGTTGTCCTCCTTTGTAAATCAGTTTTTATAACTGAATAGGATAGACGTTAAATAAATAAATAAATAAATAAATAAATAAATGTTCCATGATAAAAAGGTTCAAAAGCACTAACAACTCACTTAAAAACATTAAAGGTAGCACATAACTATAAGACACAAATACTAGGTAGATAAAGAAGACGAAGTTGCTGATATACTTCGACCAACCAGTAGCAGGATGTTTTTGATTAAGGGCCTAAATCAAATGATTTATTTAATAAAAATTACCGTATAGATTTTCAAATGCACTTTTTCTTCATTTTGAGCAACAAACACATGAGTTCTAACTGATAGGCAAAGTTTTCCTTAAAATAATTTTTGAATTGTATTTTCTGAAACGCTTGTGAAAGAATTTGATCCGCTCACCAACTTGACAAGTTTTGAAACACTGATAGGCCCCTATTGTTGATTTAAATCAATAAAAATCTGATATAAATCAAATAAAACCAGATTTTTTATTTTTTTAATAAAAACCAAAATAAATCACACACCCTGATTTAGGTAGTAGCCGTCTTTATTACTTGGCGTGAGTTTAAATAGTAGGGAGCAGTAATTGTTAGGCTTATCTTTGCGGGCTAACTTAACTGGCACTTGTGTAGTTGGTGTGACCCAACTCTTTAATACCGTTTTTTTCAACTAAAATCAACATAAACACTCACCATTGATGAAATAAGTCAAGAACAACTCATTGTGTACCGGTAGGCCTACCTACTATTTTATTACATTGCAGCACCAAAAATCTAAAATAGAATCATCACGTTTTTGGTGAAATTCAGTAACAAAAAAAACTTCAAAACCTTTAACCTCGCTATTTTAAACGAAAGTACTTTTCCATTAAAAGTCATTTTCTGTTTTAAATAGCAACGTTAAAGGTTTTGTAGGTTGAGTAAAAAAAAAAATTTTTTTGTTTTTTGAAAAGTTGGGTCACACCAACTACACAAGTACCACTTAACTTGCGTCCGGCCTAGCTTTGGACGTACACTACGGAATTACAAGCTAGAACTCACCCCGTGACCGGTATGACCCAAGTGAGGAGACTTTGTCGTCACGTCCCACACTCGGACCCAGTGGTCGTTACCAACCGTTGCCAGGAGGTTTCGGTTTGGACCGCGGCCGAAACTCACTGCTACCACCCTAGAGAAAACATACACTCTGATAACACCAGTCTACATTATTCGACGAGTGTATTAAACTACTAACCGAGGTCTATATTTTAAACACTTTAAAAATAATATAGACCTCGGTTAGTAGTTTAATACACTCGTTGAATAATATATATCCGGGTCAAATAGCTTCTGAAAATAATATACCAGTCTACATGTTCAATTTGTTTGTACTTTGTAGGCCTAATTACCACCACACTCATTAAAACTACCTAGGCCCATGGTATCTGTAAAACCCAAGCTTGGGCCTACCAATTGTTTACAATTAAAAATTCATTGACATGGTTATAGACCTAACTACAAGCTTCGATTTTACTACCTACATTTTTGTAGGCTCAGACAATGAAGGGTATGATATGAAAGAATAAAATTAAAAATTATTATTATTTCAAGTAATCAAAATTAACAAGGTGTTCTCACTTTTCGTTGTGGGCATTTGGGATTGTGATAATTTGGTTTGAGCCCCGTTGGACGATCGCCACTTGATTCTTCGACCCGTACGCAACTGCTCCGTCGTCGGAACAGCTTAGTATGGACGACAAGTACCAATTGGGCGACGGAGGGATCGTATCTTCCTGCATGATGATGCTGAAAACACACTGTATTCATAATTATTGGGTTGATTACCAAAATACAAAATACAATTGTACATTTTGATTAAGTAGGCCTAGGCCTACCTAGGGCCTAGGCTATCTTCTTACGTTGGGCCACTACTTTTTTTAAATTTCTCACTTGGGTGTTAAATAATATAATAACTTTTTAAATACCCTTATAGCTTTGGGGATTATTAATACACAGGTCCTATGTCACTCCGGCAGGTCGGAAAAGTCAGGTTAAGGGACCCCCATAACCTAACTTTTCCGGCGGCTCTAGGACGATCTCTACACAAAAACAGTAGATAGATAGACCAAGACTACTAATAGGTATAAAGAGTTTAAAAACAGAAACTCTCATCGCAAATTTGCTTTTGATGACCGATTCCTACTCCAAAACACGAATCGTTTGCCATTCCGTGGACCTTCTAACCTAACTTTTTCATAAGCCAACTCCAATTAAACAAAGACAAGCCCTATGCCGATAATAACGCGACGTGAAAAAATATGATATTCAAAATGTACACACAAAACTTACCTTTAAACTTGTTTGTAAAACAACTTCAACTTCACAAACAGAAAACGTTTGCCGAACACGTTTCTGACAGCTGGTTTAACAACAAACAGCAGACATTACTCACCGCCTGTTAAATATGGTTAGATTCGACAGAATGATGTGAAAATAGCGCACGTAGAGTCGTGCAGTTACAGAAGGCGCAGGAAATTCGATATACTAGCGCGCGTGCTTTAAAAGAATGTTATTATATTTTCTTTTCGTTATTGATTTTTGACCTCTGTAGGTCACAGGTAACCTATGATGTTATTTTAATATTAACAATCAAATACTAATAAGCAATTTTTATACTGTTTGAGATCTTAACTCGATTATCGATTATCCCCCCGTGGGCTAGGTCCGGGATTGTCCATGGGTCCCGGCGGTTAGGTCCGGGATTATCCGTGCCTCCCGTGGGCTAGGTCCGGGATTGTCCATGCGTCCCGGCGGTTAGGTCCGGGATTATCCTGGGATCTGGTACATTCCGTGGGCGTTAGAGGTCTGTTACTGGGGCAGATGCTCCTGATCCAGGAATCAGGACTAGAAGTCTCCAGTGGATTGCAGCATGTCTCCTCAACGGTCACCCATCCTCCTTCTGGCCCACGCTCGATGCTGCTTAACTTCCTCGCTCGGACTGGGCCCCCTCGTATCCACCAGGCTGCTGGCTGCTGACGAGAGTTGGCGTAAAATCTTTTCCACATATTTTCCCAGCTGATAGAAATCTCATTCTTGCCTCAGGTGAACCCTGACCCTGTGACAACACTGGGCACGTGTACGACAGTTTACCATGGGTTTACGTTACAAACAATTAGCGGTAACAAATGTTTTTTCATTTAATTGTATGTTACCAGGTATTCTAACATAGACTACGGCGTGCAAATTGATTATGTTGTCGACATGGCATAATAGGAAGAGCTGGCCTGGCGCTGAAAAGGTTTTAGGTCGATTCTCCACAGTTTTTTTTTTTTTTTTTTTTTTTTAGTCGTATGCTATTGCCGGGAGGGGTTTGTAGGTATTTTATAACAAGGCGAGAAAGTATGTTTTATCTTTGATTGTTTGTCGTTTCATTCCATTACGTTTTGGGTCAATTCCAAACGAGATACAAATTTCGGCATTACACATTTTATTTTATTTTATTTTATGCTAGAAAAAACAAGACATGCACATTTTACACATTATATACATTGCAAACAAAATAAACACACACACAATCGTAATATAATATATCAATTAAACACAGGGATACCGATTATTATAAATTATAAATACATACGGCTATACACTGGAAAACGCCAAAGTCATTATGAGAAGAGTGATCGAACCATGTGCTGAGTACCCAGGAACATTTGCATCCCTAGCCTTATAGCTAGGGAGCTGAAAGACCCATGCTGTCTAGACCCAGCCTCAGGTAGGGGGAGGAAAGGGATGTTCCCGGGTACTCAACACGTGGCTCGCTCACTCGTCCAACAACAATTTTGGCGTTTCTAGTTTAGTAACTTTTATAATTATAGTAACTCGTTAAGTGTGTAGTTTTCAATGTAATAGTTAATATGGAAATCTTTAAAATTAAACAAAAAGAATCCGTCGAAAATTTTAACTGGGGCACGTAAAAAAGGGGAGATGGGGTAATTCCCCTTTCCAATAAAAAGACTCAACATCATCCCCCCCACCGCCACCACCAAAAAGACACCCCCACTCGAACATAACTGTTAGTACGCGCCTTCATTAATTTGGCACTTCACAAATAGAAGTAGCCATTTGATCGACAAGAAACCATCCAGTGTAGGTTGAATCCATGCATAGTTGTAAAGAAATTATACATAAACAGCCCTACAGTCGTAGATAAACAATATGCACTGTAAATCAGCCAGAAACCGTTCAAGGATGTTTTTATATAAAGTACGACTGTAGCGCCCTTCATTTTCAAGTTTTAAAGAAATCGTGAATCGTGATCGTATTATATCATCTTAAAAATTTAAAATTAAATATTACCGATGTCAGCATGTAACCTGTATAAATTTGTTAATACATTTTATTTTAATAATTTTCTTACTTTAAATAATAACTAACACAATGACAAATGATGCATATTATTATAATATATTTTATTCTTTGAAGTAAATTGATAAACAGTAAAGACAGTGTGAATATATTTATATATAATAATAGTTAGATGCCAACATGGCTTATAGGAGTCAACAGCTTACTTAACATATTTATAAAAAAAAACACATATTATATAGATATGTTTTACGTGGATTTTCTCGGATATAATGTGACATCATGAATTCTTGCGAGTTTCCGAATTATAATAAGTTTAATTACCAACGTTTTGGGCAGATCTTCCTGCCCATCATCAAGAATTCACAAGAATTCATTAATATGTCATATTATATTATAATTTGTGTAACTCTAATCATAGGTAACTTTAATATTTTATTGTAGGAGTTAAACCTGTAATAAAAAAACTCAGAAAAAAACTTTCAGTCAGGATTGCCGGTCACGACGGGATTCGAACCCGGGCCCTCCTGAATCAGAGTCAGAAGCTTAGCGCTCGAGCCAGCACTGTCGATCAATCAATTATACGCAATGCCCCAGCCTAATTTGAATATAAATAATTATTAATTAACATCAATGAAAGTGTTAAACCTGAATAAATATATACAACTCCATAATACAATATCTACGTGAATATAAGTATATCTTGTTTTAAAAATGAAAGCAAGATAGATAAGTTATTCAAATTCACAATGCTTTTTTCACATATCTAGTGTAAGCCATCTTTAAATTGGGTTATTTTATTTCGGGCGCGTCAACCGTTAGGTCATTATGCCACTTATGGGTATGTGGTGAGGAATGTAGGGGGAGGAAAGGGGGAGTTCTCACGTCGAGGTTATCATCATCTTTATCATAGTTCGTGTGGACATTGTCGTCGTCGAGGGGAGGGGGGGGCCCGACGACGACTGTCAGAACTAGGATGATTCGTATATTAACTAGGAAACGCTTAAGTCCCGCCCCGTTGTTGGATGAGCGTATATGGTGCATTGAGATGCATGTTTACGCGATTTTCTGTCGCTTCTGTGAAAAAATCATTACTAAGTCGAAGATTTTTTTAATTAAATTAAATTATTAAAACATTGACTTAATTTTATAGTTAAATAATAAAATAAAAAATTAACTTCATGTGTTTAATTAATCGTAATTTTTTAAAAAGAAAAAAATCGTAAAATTGCAATTTGCATAAGAAATAATAATTCGATTGCGCTCAAATTTAACACGAATATTTAATTCATGAAATTAAGGTTAAGTAAAAAAATCATTACATAGGATAAAGCATGTAGGAAGTCAAAGAATTGTTTTTAAAAAGAAAAAAAAACATAAAATTTCGATTTTCATAAGAAATAATTTTTCGATTACGCTCAAATTTCACACGAATATATTAATTCATAAAATTAAGGTTCTGTGAAAAATCATTACAATTGGATAAAGCATGTAGGTGTTATAAGTCGAAGAAATTTTTTAAAAATCGAAAAAAAACGTAAAATTGCGTTTTTTATGAGAAAAAATTTCCCGATTGCGCTCAAAAACGTGGCAGTTCTAAGTTCAGAGATTTAGAAGGTGTCCATTAAAATTTCATTGCAATCGGAGTATCGGTTTAGCCGGAATCGTGTTAACAAACACACAAAAATACAGAAAGAAAGAAAGAAAAAAAAAAAAAAAATCATTCCGGATTTTTTCTCCAGTGTAGTGAAATGGAATCTTCGCTTCGCTCGCTACGCTCGCTACGCTCATCCAAAATAATAATAATCCTCCTAGGTCAGAACTCGCCTTTACTTTCGGGGAATAATAATATACGCCACACTTATTAGCTGATGTTTGCTAGATGGGCTTTGCCTCTTTCCTCGCCTTCTAATATCAGCAGCAAGGCCAAGTTCTACCCCGGGCCCAACGGACGACCATCGTTAACTGGCTTGATAAATGTGATTGCCAGCTTCGTGGTCTTGCAGTAGCTTGACGTTTGGATCTCGATGCTGTGATGGTGTTGTCAGCTAATCCATTACATTACAGTTTTCCTCTTCTGCATTATTGATAAATAAGAGTAGGCAGAATTCATTACCTGCAAAAACAGACAAATAAACATAATGTATTTTAAGTTAAGTGATCTTTAAATCT
Source organism: Sweltsa coloradensis (assembly GCA_024449915.1). Classification (NCBI taxonomy): domain Eukaryota; kingdom Metazoa; phylum Arthropoda; class Insecta; order Plecoptera; family Chloroperlidae; genus Sweltsa; species Sweltsa coloradensis. The sequence continues at coordinate 92,219 of JAMZAV010002092.1, forward strand.
ACGCATACGATATTTTGACAACAATCAGCAAATGGGCGACTAGTAACACTACTAGAAGAATGAATCATATTAATTTAAATGAATGAATGACAAGCCACCATCAACTAACCGAAACATTACAAATTTATTAATTTATCATTTAATTAAAAAGTTGGTGTTTTGGAATCTCATGCAACAGTTTAAAAAATCTGAGGCTCCAAAATTTAAACTGTTCGGTAGTTTATGCACACGACTTTTTAATTTGTATAAATTGGATATTGGCAATGATTCGTCGTTATTTTAAATTTGATTGATTTAAATATTTATTTATGTTTTTATTTATTTATTTATTTATTCATTCATTTATTCATTCATTTATCTATCTATCTATTTATTTGTTTATTTATTTATTTAATTATTTAGTGTCCATCATATTCAATTAAAATACTGATTTACAAAGAAAGACAACAAGTTCGCTTGTATCATTCTTGTATTACTTCCTAATTACAACGAATATTTCAAGGTTTATAAAGTCCGTGTTTTCAACTCACGCTTTGGAACATATCCAAGGAGAAGGGTAAGAACGAGGTGGCTTTGAGTTGCACCGGATCTAGAGTCTTGGTCATCAGGATCCTCATCGTACTAAGGTAGGCGGGGGTCGCCCCTACCCAGTGGGCTGAGTAGGCTGCGTCTGCCAGGTGGGCGCACTGAGACAGAGAGAGAGAGAGATAGATAAAGATAGATAGATAGATAGATAGATAGATAGATAGATAGATAGATAGATAGATAGATAGATTGATAGATAGATAGATAGATAGATAGATAGATAGATAGATAGATAGATAGATAGATAGATAGATAGATAGATAGATAGATTAGATTTGATTTGATTTGATTTGATTTGATTTATTCGAACAGTATGGTTATATACAGATAACAGGTTCAAAAGATGCAACAAATATAAATAAATAAACAGGTGTGAATTAAAGAATCAACGAAAACAATGCTGATACAATAGAAGGTTGATAAATTTCTTGATTTAACAAAACATAACAAAAAAAAAAAAAAAAAAAACTATAGACAGATAGATAGATAGATAGATAGATAGATAGATAGATAGATAGATAGATAGATAGTTAGATAGATAATCGTCTTTATTTTCCAGGAGGGATTAAGGACAGCTAAACCTTTTCTTCCACCCAACCTCAGATTTCTAATTTGTAAATAAAAATTTTGAATTTACAATAAAATATTTGATAAAATAACATTAATTTACATTTGTAAAGTGCATAAACTATACATACATATTACACATTTATACTATCATTCATACCATTATAAAGTGAATTGACTACAGAAGTTAAAATCAAGAAAAAGCTTATTATTGTGAGTCTAAACATATTGTGCATGTTGTTATTTGTCAGTATTCCCATGGCATTTTTTGAAATAAAGTTCATGAATTTTACTCTTAAGATATTGTAACTATTGATATGGGTGGATGTCCCTGATGTTTGATGGTAGAGAGAGAGAGAGAGAGAGAGAGAGAGAGAGAGAGAGAGAGAGAAAGAGAGAGAGAGAGAGAGAGAGAGAGAGAGAGAGAGAGAGAGAGAGAGTTGACTTTGGCTTGTTTTTTATTCGAACAATTTGGGAAATAAACATGTACACAAATGTTACAATTCAGATACCAATAACATAATATAATAATATAAGTAGCAAATAGTGTGACGTAAACACAAATTTCATCAACCATAACAAAAATATTTCATATTGTTACATTTTTTCAGGTAACCTTGATAATCAAGGTGTTGTTAAAATTCTAAATTAAATTTTATTTTAATTGAAGTTAAATTAAACATATAATTTAACCAAGACTACTAAAAAAGTAAGAAATTAAAAAGTAAATTCTATGTGGTCGTTTTCCACAACGCACAGAACTTTTCTGTGCGCCCACCACTCGTTTTCACTTGTTTTCAGTCTATGGTTGCATGTTGCCCATTTAGCAAACTCTAGCTTTAGTCTAAATTGGAGCTTTCTACAAAAAAAACTTGTAGTAGTTGGGAGGCTCCTGGGGCGTCAGTCCTGATTTTAAATAATGAGCAAAAGTTCTGTATAATAGTGTTTTAGCGACGTTATAAAGTTCCTATTTGGATGAGCGAAGCGAATACTTCAATTTCACCGACCCCTAAAAAAATTTAGCTCCAATGTTTTTTTGTTTTTGTTTTTTGTTTTGTTTTTCTGTCTGTTTGTTCGCACGCTACCGGGCAAACGGCATATGCGATCTTGATGAAAATTGGAGTCGACCTTCGAAAGTGGTCCCACGCAAAATAAGAACTTACAAAATAGCTCATCCATCAACGCGGCGGGACTTGAGCGTTTTCCTAGTAGTATATATTTACCACTGTTCTGTACGCCCATACGTTCGTCTGTGAGCGTGTTACGTCTCACGACAACCACTGAACGCGACCTCTGTTCGACGTGCGGCTTTTACATTGTCCTTAGCTGGGTTCACAAGCCGACGTTGCGACGTTTGCGAAGAGGGAAGTGAGCTACGACCATCAGGGTGACGGGACCGACGCGACGTGCCCTCCCCTTCGAGTCGTCAAAATAGAACGATTCTATTTTCCCGCGGAACGTTGCGCCGGAAGTCAACATACAAGCCTAAAGATTAAATAGACGAAAACAAATGGAGCTACTTGTGTGGCATTTTATGCGAGTCTTATTTGTTCTGTGCACTTGTTACACTTGAAAACGTCCTGATAATAACGAAAATAATCGTAGTTATAAAAAATACCGAAACATCGCTCATCGCAATGTAACACCTAGCGGCCAAATCGCGTATCGCGACGTGACGAACGTCGCAACGTCGGCTTGTGAACCCAGCATAAGGATGACAGATGTTCCTGCGACCCTGTCAAACTCAGTGGGTCGGACTAAAGTTTTAATCAAAAGTAGAAACTCCTTGAACCCGGCACCTCCACCAAACGAGATCCGAACATTGGCGTTCCCGTCTATTTAGGGTTCTCCGATACCTCTGCTGTTGAGGTTCAGTGATAAATAATCAAAACAGGAGTGGGCTTTGTTTCACAAAACAAAGTAAATTTTACGTTGGAGTCGAGTACAAGCGTCTAGGTTTATGATAATAATAATTTAATAATTTAAATAATTTCTCGTATGAAGTCTGCCCAGGGTGGGCAAGGTATATTGGAGTTAGAATAATTATTGTGAAGGGATGTCCGAGGCTGTTTAAGAGGACTCAATCCCTTGAATTCGCATTAACGACTGAGGAAAACTTTGGAAAAAACCTTCAGTCAGGAATTCCGATCTCGACGGGATTTGAACCCGGAACATGTATTTTATCAATATGTATTTCGTTTTATTTTGTAAAATATTTTATTTCGCTTTATTCTACCACCTTTTCAGACATATTTTAGTGCATTCTTAAGAAATCATAATGTTATTTAATTTAATAATGTCTTTGGTTAGAGCTCTCTGTACAAAGTATCCTTGGACAATATTTCATAAAAGGCTCTGTACCACCGCTATGTGGATATAATTGATGTATTTCTTTTTACCTTGGATTTGTTATTGTAGTTTTGTTTATTTGTTTTATTATATATTTTGTTTTCCATCTTTTGACATTGACATAAAATACGTGAATGCTAGTATTTTGCTACGTATTAAAAGTGATATTAATCAGACGTGTTCCATAACATTTCCCTGTCACACTACAACTACAAGGAATGTACAGTGTTAACCCGTGAACTAAACTGAAGATTCCACCTATAGGTGAATGAAGACGTTATCGCAGGGCACGGAACGTCAGACATAACCTCATCTACTGAACCGTTCCGGTGACGTTCGTACAATGTGAAAGAACGAAAATATAATATTATCGAACTATATTTAAAATTGGCAAGTAATAAATCCAATAATGTATAGGTACCCACGAATATTACTCAATAATGACCTCAGCCCATGTCATGCGAATTTCCTTATACCCATGGGAACAAGACGCGAAATTTCCCATTTTCGAACCAAATCGAGCTCAGAGTTGCATGAATTTCAAATGGGGCTGAAAGAATAATGAAATAATTTCACTTACAAAATCTTCAGCTCCAAACAAAAATACTTGACTATGTTCAAAGGTCATAATCAATTATAATGCCACAACTGATACACCAAAATTTCAAACAGGTAAGAATCCTAACTGTTCATTGCATTTGAGTCAACGCTTAGGGGGGGGCCTAGGTGTGCCTAAATTACAGTAAACTTGAAAGATAACCAAGGCCTAGCTTGAAGAGTCAACTAGATCCGTCAGGGTGGTGTGATAATGTTGTGGTAGCCTAGGCCTCATCTCCAGAGCTAACTTTGATTCAACTGCCATGAAAACCATCGTTTTGACTTAACTGAAAGTCAAAACTTTTTTCCAAACTTTATGTATAAACGTAGTGGGCTATAGGCCTAGCCTTTTAAAAATAGTTTTTAAAAACTAGCTTTTCAAAATTAAGTGTAGGGCCGTTTTTTGGCCTACGTTAGTCTTTAAACAGTTCTTAAAAAATGTTTTTAAATTGCATGAGCCAAGTCAACATAAACAACAAAAAATAGGCTAGGTGGTTTATATAGGTGTATATTTATAGATAGCCTACAGGGTTGGCTTGGTCGCTTTGATTTACTGGTCCCCCACTGAAAATCAGTAACTGAGTGGGTAAACTCTAAACTACTGTATTTATTTATTATTGTTTATTTTGTTTAAATTTATTTATTTATTTATTTTATTCATTTATTTATTTATTATTTATTTATTTATAAAAAAACATTTTGGCCCTACGATATGATTTATACTACACAATTCATAATAACTGATTGTTTGCTATTAACGTTTCATGTTGTCAGTGCAAGCTAGGCTATGTATATAAAAGGTGCGGTTTTGTTGTTTCCCAATACAAAAGTGATTGAGAACACGAATTTCAGCCGATCTTGTGGTTGTCAATACATTGGGTCACCGACACAGTAGCCTTGTATTGAAAATCTAGAAGATATACAAAGTATAACCACGATAAGAATAAACCCTCCGGAACAAAAAGAGAAAGATGTTTTGTATCAAACAGGTGAAACCCATGAATGATATGTACACGTAAATCAAAAACACTTACTACTGGGTACATGTCAGGCTACAAAGTTAGTCCGACCTACGCAGGGCGGGGCCCAAAAAGTCTGTATCTGGGGACAACGGCGGTGGAGGTTGGTCGATAGCGCAGGCGAGCAACACCCGCCCATCTGGTGGCGGCGTCCGAGGACAGGAATACAGGTGAGTTTTCAGTCACCATCACCATCATCATCCATCGCCGTTTCCCTCTTCTCAGGTCAGCTTGGGGTTTTTCAAACAAATTTACCCACTTCTTTCTATCCTTCCACACTTTACCTTCCCTTGACGACCTCCCCGACTACGACGAACATGACCACACCACACGACGATGACAAAGACGATGACGACCGCGACGTAAAAACTCTCCCTTTTCCTCCCAATGTTCCCTAGGCTATGTCAGCGCATTATGATAGTTGCGTTGAAGGATGAGCTTATTTGGTGTCATATTATTTGAATATGCATTGTTATTTCGTTTTGTTTTGCTCCTGTCTGGGTAATTTGACCGAGAAGCATGGCTCTGCTATTCGTAAAAGGCGGGGGGAAAGAGGGAAAGTCCATCTCGCAAACATTAGCTAAAGCGCCCTGGTTTCTCACGTAGTCTATTAGCTAGGGCAGGGGAGAATAACAAAGAAGATGACGACCGCGACGTGAGAACTCCCCCCTCTTCCTCCCCCTACCCGTGGCTGGTTCTGACCAGCAAAGCCCCATATCCACTAGTTTAGAGTGCGCATTGTAACCTAACGGTTTTACGCGCCCTTAATCCAAATAAACTAGGCCTAAATTATTTCGTTTTGTTTTGCTATTGTTGACATACACGGTTTTTTTAAAGAGTACCAAATCGTGGTAATCTCCATGGATATTCGAACCAACAATACAAGGGGATAAAAGTTAATGTATTTAATTTCCTTTGCAACGAACTGTAAACTGGGAAAAGTGCGATTATTGTTAGAATATTTATTTCGATGTTACAATAAATATCAACAAGTCTTAGATAACAGGTTTACCAGTAATAAAAATTCTTTAAAAATTGAATTAATATCGTAGTAGCTATGCTACTGAAAGAAAGCAAATAAAAAAAAACACATTTAATTTCATGCACATAAAAGTAGACCTAGGTCTACCTGACTGTAACCATACTAGCATTAAGACTACCCCTTTGTTCCAGCTATATAAATGCACATAGTTTTCCACTGATCTGATGAGAGAGGAATTGGATTAATTTTTAATTGTTTTTTCCCTGAGTTCAAACACTCTCTTAATGTGGAACTCAAATATAATAAGTTTGGCCTACATCTGTTCAACATCGTGTTCTCTGGGGGTATCGCCCCTCGAGTTATCATTAACACTAGGCCTATGGATTAAAATAATTTCAATATGAATGACATTTTCACAAAGTAGCCTACATCATCCATCAAACATAGCATGAATTGGTTCATCTTTTAGGCCTACACTTTTTCAGGATATCAAGCTACGGTATATCTACTTATTTATGTATTTGTATCTGTTTACTGTAAATATTCTTACACTTAGGGCCTATAATACAAACAAATCACAGAATGAGACATGAAAGCAGATTTGTGGCCATCCACCGCAGTGATCCTGTCCCATCATACAGGCCTACTAATAATAATACTAATACTAATATCTACTACTTTTTTTTTAAACAGGTTCGAAGTTTTGGTACGAGAGAAGACCGTGCTTCATACAACGCACTAGAAGCTTCTGCGTTCGATATCTGTCAAAAATCGACGTCATGAGATACAATTATCCAGGACTTTACAACTAGACGAAACTTAGGCCTACGTCTGGCATCTCAAGGTCACCAGATATCCCGGACTTTACAACTAGACGAAACTTAGGCCTACGTCTGGCAACTCAAGGTCACCGGATATCCCGGACTTTACAACTAGACGAAACTTAGGCCTACGTCTGGCAACTCAAGGTCACAAGACATCCCGGACTAAACAACTAGACGAAACTTAGGCCTACGTCTGGCATCTCAAGGGCACCGGATATCCCGGACTTTACAACTAGACGAAACTTAGGCCTACGTCTGGCATCTCAAGGTCACCAGATATCCCGGACTTTACAACTAGACGAAACTTAGGCCTACGTCTGGCAACTCAAGGTCACCGGATATCCCGGACTGTACAACTAGACGAAACCTACGTCTGGCAACTCAAGGCACAGATATCCGGACTAACAACTGGGTGAATACGTCTGCATCTCAGGGCACCAGGATATCCCCGGACTAGCAACTGGGGAAACTAGTGGTCACTAAAACAAGATATATATCCCGACTAACACGGGGAACTTACTCTGGATCAAGGATGATATTCCGGATATAGCACGGGATCCTGGAAACTCGCGGAGCCCCCTGCAAGACTGAAAGAGGGTTATGGCACCTCTAGGCACTGATTTTGCTGGGGTAACGGGGGAATTTACGTCATATTTATGCAACTTAGCTAATCGAGACGAAGGAGGGACGTAAGGGGTGACAAGGGATGGACAGGCCTGTGCTGGACAGAACCAGCCACAAGCGTATGGGGAGGGCAGGGGTTCCCCCACGTCGTGGTCGTCTCCGTCTGTGTCATCATCCGTCCGTGTTGTCATTGTCGTCGCCGTCGGGGAGGTAGTCAAAGGGAAGGGGAAAGTTCCCCGACGACGACCCAGAGCTCGCCATTAGTTTCAGGGAGAAAAACTCCCCTAATCACGGGCCAAACCACGAGAAGGTTGCGAGTTGGAATTTGATGGCCCGTAGAATAATTGGCCCAGAGCATGGCTCAGCTAATCGTATAAGGCGATTCAAGAGAAAAAGTCCACCTCGAAAACATCAGCTAGCTACAGAAGTATATTACTCCCCGAAACTAGAGGCGAGCTCTGGCAGTCGTCGTCGGAGAACCCTCCCCCTTCCCTTGACGACCCCTCCGAAGACGACGACGACTGTGACTTGAGAACCCCCCATCCCTCCCCCTACCTCTGGCTGGTTCTGACTAGCCCGCGGGACCCTCCTTCCCATATCTCCTAGGCTAGAGTAACGCTTTGACCTAACGATTGACGCGCCTTAGTTCAAATAAACCAACAAACCAAAACCACCGCGACCAGCACAGGAGTTTCGCTCCCATATTCCCTAGGTTAGAATGGTTCATTGTGACCTAACGGTTAAACCTATAATAAACCAATCTTCTTAACATTCAGATTTATGCTTCAGGTAATATGTCCCCATTTTCTTCTGTTTCAGTTAACTGCTGACAAACCATGGAGTTCAGTACTATTTATAACTCCATGGTCAAACGAAGGGTGCAAAACAATTGCCGGGGGAACTCAAACTGAATCACTAAGTTTCATTGTTGTGTGTCTACTGTGTCATGTGTATCGTGTCGTGAAGTGTTGTGTTGTGTCTTGTTGTGTCTCGGTGTGTCATGTTGTGTCGTGTCGTGAAGTGCTGTGTATTGTTGTGTCTCGGTGTGTCTTGTTGTGGCTTGTCTTGTTGTGTCGTGTCGATCCGACAGCCTCTTGTTTGGTGTCGTGTCTTGTCGTGCTGTGTCTTGTTGATGTCGTGTCGATCCGACAGCCTCTTGTTTGGTGTCGTGTCGTTTGTCTGTGTGTGTCCGTGGGTAGTTAGCCTAGTTAGCAGGGTCGTGTAGGGTCGTGTAGAGTAGCTTCTTGTCATGCTTGGATTAGTGTTATGAATGCTGTGTGTCTTGTGCCGTGTGTTGTGTGCTGTGTGACGTGTAGGGTCGTGTAGGTTAGTGGAGGGTCGTGTAGGATAGTGTAGGGTCGTGTAGAGTAGCTTCTTGTCATGCTTGTTTTGGTGTGATGTGGCCCGGCATTACACAACATGGCAGATCCCGGCCCGGCATAGCACAGCTTGGCATATCCACGGCATGGGCTCGATACTACACAACATGGCAGATCCCGGCCCGGCATTGCACAGCTTGGCATGTCCATGGCATGACACGGCGTTGCACGGCTTTACACAGCATGGTCCGGCATTGCACAGCATGATATATCCGCGGCATAGCAAAGGCATGACACAGCATGGAGCGACAAGATATTTCATGGCATGGTGGCACGCAACAATGTTTATGTTTCAGTTTGAGTAAAATAAATTGTGCCTCACAGCAGCACATGCAGGCCTCGTCAAGCCTGCATGGACAAGTTGTACAAACGACTGTATTTCATTGTACGGTACTGATTAATAAAATGTGTTAAGATCAAAAGAGAGTCTATACTTATTAAATGAATTATTGAACATGTTATTACACGGGGACTGCAGTCAGTCACTGTATAGAGCCAATTGCAATCTTTGGCTGCAGTTGACAACAACTGCTTGGATAGAGAATGTTCTAAACTGCTGACTGGAACGGCGGGTTGGGTTTTCATGGTGCTGCGCATGCGCACATTCGTTATGATTGTAATAAAAACTGTAGCCAGCTGACTGCAGTCCACGTGTAATACCCCTTTAACCTCCTGCTTCATGTTAGCTCCAGCTGACCAACAATTCACGCGCCCTTAAACCCAATAAATTGCTTGGCTAGTGCTACTTGTGGCATAATCTAACATCAAAGCAAACTTAGTTAGTATGTGCTGAAAGTGTGTAAGGTTCCTTCAGTAACCTCCGTACAGAGAACCTAAATGTCACAGCCATTACACTTCTACGACAGTAGACATTGGAAGCAGGCCTCAGCCCAGAGGGTCAATCCTTCAGTAACCTCCGTACAGAGAACCTAAATGTCACAGCCATTACACTTCTACGTCAGTAGACATTGGAAGCCAGGACTCAGCCAGAGGGTCAATCCTTCAGTAACCTCCGTACAGAGAACCTAAATGTCACAGCCATTACACTTCTACGACAGTAGACATTGGAAGCAGGACTCAGCCCAGAGGGTCAATCCTTCAGTAACCTCCGTACAGAGAACCTAAATGTCACAGCCATTACACTTCTACGTCAGTAGACATTGGAAGCAGGACTCAGCCCAGAGGGTCAATGAGCAACACAGAATAATCATTAATTTGTGCTGCTCATTCATTCTCATTAATTCTTATAGCATATATATTTATTATAATATTTACCTGTTGGGAAGAACAAAAAATATATGCACTGTACCAATGCTAATTTTAAAAAAATGAAATTAATTAATTAACCAAATACAGAAAAGAAAAAAAGAAATGACAATAAAGTAGAGAAAGTAAAGATAATTTCTCACCTGCAGCCTAAGCTCTGTGGCGCTCAGGCAGTATAAGAAGAACTGTGTCACCGCCATGGAGAAAACAGCCACCCACAGCACGAACTTCGTGCCTTCCCCAGGTCCCTGAAACATTTCCAGTCGCGTTGATGGATGAGCTTTTTTAGTTGACTATTTCTGTCCAATGATTAGGCCTACTAAGTTTTTTGTATGCGTGGGCTCTCATTACTTTTTAAAGTCCCATTGCAAAATTATTTTTTGTTAAATTAGGTTAATTTTTATAAAGTAGTATTAATACACCTGTAAAAGGTGCGTTCCCCCGCGTCTCCCCTTACGTTCCACCCCCTGGAAAGAAGTATACACGGTGGTAACTCATACTTATAGACATTGTTTAATCTTGGAGGCGCGAATAATCTTAGCTGTTAATGCGCCCTAAAACTACTAATACAATACTTATATTAAAACCTTTATTTCTATGAATACAGGCTAACTTTTTCAACTTTTTCTTTCAAAAGGCACTGCATCATCATTACCTTAATGTCTATGTAAAATATGAACGTTGTAGCCCCACCCGTTTGGTTAAAATCGCTCCAAATATCACGAAATTATGACATTAAAAATCGGGAAAAATCGGAAAAGTACGATATTCATGAGAAATATACCTTCGATTGTACAATCAATATCGCATATGCCGTTTGCCCGGTAGAGAGCGAACAAACAGACAAAACAAAAACAAATGAGCTATTTTTCTTGGGGTAAGTGAAACTGAAGTCTTCGCTTCGCTCATCCAACAACTACAACGTCAGTTTTAACATTAAACTTTAAAAAAAAATCGTTTAAATATAGCACTAAAAATGTTGCATATATTTTAAACTAAATTGGCTATAGACCTAATCGTAGTGGGAAATAAATAAGTTCAATAGCTTTTTTAGTCCAATTGGCAACACATTTTCTTAGCGTTCTTTGGGTTTCTGTAGTGAGTTCCCTAGTGATCACATATACTTGCTCCAACGAAAGAATGCAGATGCTTGGTAGTGGGGGGTAGAATGAATGCGCGGTAAAAGCAATGCCACCTTTGTGTATGAAAGAGAAATATCTTTTACCAACACAACCAAAATTTATCTGTGCTAGATCACAGAGTTCCTCCGTGTGCTAGATCCACGCTGAGCTAGCGTGAATAGATTTGACAAAGTTGTTATGTTGTGAGAAAACAATTTCAAGCTATCTGCAATCTTTCGTTGGGACCACTATAGAAGTCTCGTATCTCTATGACGTGTAAATGCGGACGAGGGGAGAGAAACTCCCGATAGCCGTCACTTTCTGTAAGCGACGGGGGTCCACTCTGACTACGACCACTATAGAGTCTCGTATCTCTAGACGGT
>JAMZAV010002093.1:0-114012 GCA_024449915.1 Sweltsa coloradensis
AGCCACTAGCTTTATTGAATGCAATTCCTAGGCAGGCCTATGTGGTTAACCTAACCCTTTTGATGTTAGGCTGACTAATCTTTGCTTCAAATACCCCCATGCCTAGGGTAGGGCCTAGCCTAGCCACAACCTTTAAGGCCGGTGCACAATTGCCCGGGAACGAGAAGGGGAACGACAACGAGAACGGGAAGAAAGTTGAATCACATGTTAACTTACGACCTCGATACACAATAAAGCTTCCCGTTGCCGGTCGTTCCCGTATCCCGGCAACGACAACGGGAACATCACCAAGTTTTAACTTTCCGAAACGTTCCCGTTCCGTACGTTACCGGAACCAATGGGAATCAAGATTTTGCACGTCCTAGAACTATTTTATCAGCTGATTGATGGTTTATACGCGAGTAATATGCGAAATAAATTAAATAAACATGCGCGGAATAACAAAATAACAAAATATAATCAACACACTTATTATTTGATGTGTTCCCGTCGGCTTGCTTCACGGGCTGTTGTGCATCGAAGCCCTTATCGTTAGCGTCTTCCCGTTCTCGTTCTCGTTCCCGTTCTCGTTACGGGCAATTGTGCATCGGCCTTTAGCCCTTACCGGCATAGGCCTACATAATCCTTTAAAGTGATAGCCTAAGAGCATCTATAAGCTATAAGAGCATTTATGCAGATTTGCCATGGTTTAACCATTGTAGGCCTAATCTTATCTAGTAAATAATTTTTCGATTGCGCTCAAAAACGTGGCAGTTCTAAGTCCAGAGATTTTGAAGGCCTCCAGAATATTTCATCGAAATTGGAGTATCCGTTTAGCCGGAATCGTGTTAACAAACACACAAAAATTACAAACAGAAAAATCAAGAAAAACGTAAAAAAAATTGTAAAATTGGGATTTTCATGAGAAATAATTTTTTTATTGCGCTCAAAAACGTGTCAGTTCTAAGTCCAGAAATTTTGAAGGCCACCAGAAAATATCACCGAAATTGGAGTAGGTATCGGTTTAGCCAGAATCATGTTAACAAACACACAAAAATACTAGGAAAACGCTTAAGTCCCGCCGCGTTGTTGGATGAGCGTATATGGTGCATTGAGATGCCATGTGTTACGCGGATTTTCTGTTGTTCTGTGAAAAAATCATTACTAAGTCGAAGATTTTTTTAAATTAAATTAAATAATATAAAATTAACTTAATTTTATAATTAAATTAAATAAAATAAAAAATTAACTTAATTGTTTTAATAAATCGTAATTTTTAAAAAGAAAAAAATCGAAAAATTGCAATTTGCATAAGAAATAATTATTCGATTGCGCTCAAATTTAACACGAATATATTAATTCATAAAATTAAGGTTCTGTAAAAAAATCATTACAATCGGATAAAGCATGTAGGTGTTATAAGTCGAAGAATTTTTTTTAAAAATCGAAAAAAATCGTAAAATTGCGTTTTTTATGTGAAAAAATTTCCCGATTTCGCTCAAAAACGTGGCAGTTCTAAGTTCAGAGATTTCGAAGGTCTCCATAAAATTTCATCGCAATCGGAGTATCGGTTTAGCCGGAATCGTGTTAACAAACAGACAAAAATACAGAAAAAAAGAAAGAAAAGAAAAAAAAAAAAAAAAAAAAAAACATTCCGGATTTTTTTCTTCAGTGTAGTGAAATGGAATCTTCGCTTCGCTCGCTACGCTCGCTACGCTCATCCAACAATCAGAAATCGTAAAATTGCTATTTTCATAGAAATAATTTTTCGATTGCGCTCAAAAATGTGGCAGTTCTAAGTTCAGAGATTTCGAAGGCTTCCAGAAAATTTCATCGCAATTGGACTGAAACGAAATGCAACCTCGGTAGCTACAAAAGCCCCACGTACCGGGTGCCACTGAAACGTAACGACCCACGTTGGTCCGTCACTGAAACGAAACACTAAAAATAACCCCCGAGTTCTAAGCTACCGACGAAAAGTCCTAAGTACAGGCTCTACTGATACCTACTGTAGCCCTAACACTCGCAATTTCACTCGATTAGTGATTTATGTACCTATAGTTCGGAACAGACCGTCCCTGTATCCTAACCTTCGAAGTATCGACCGGATTATTGGTAATTATGCAAACATAGACCCTCTCGGGGTTAGGCCTATGTTGCTCCACGGCTACGACTATGCAAATTAACCTAAGATAAGCACTCCTAACTAACTCAGGGGGAGGCCCTCTCATACGTCGGGAAAACACAAATAAATACAGTATCCTAGCAAAACATGGTAGACATAAGTGGTGATGACAGTGAACCGGTGACCTGTTGAGCACGATTCCCCGTTTAGGAATGTACCCAACCTTACCCAGTGCGCTAGTGGTGAGCCTCGCCGCTGGAGTCCCACGTCCTCGGAACAGCTGGGTGGTCCACACGTTCTTAAAGTTACCACTATGACTAAACAAAAAGCTTATGCGTCAGCAATTTATGTGACAAGCTAAAGGCGTGCATTAATTGAAATGTTGAGGTTGTGAAATGACTTGGGATTGAAGGTCGTTAGCATGCCCCTAATGAATTGAAAGTGATTAATTCGGATATCAAAAAGGTTGCTTTAATGATTCTAAGTTATGCAAACAAATGAATAAAAAGATGCAATTAGTGTGAAAGCTTGGATCCAAAGCAAAGATTTGAATATTAAATTACCGTGAACATTACATAAATTGATACAATAAGTCTTACTCTAAATCAACCAAAGTTAGTAGTCAACGTTATCTTGAGTTACGATACTGTAGTGAAGTGGGGTGGGACGTTGCCCTCTACTTGGCACGTTCGATGGTGGTTTATGCGCGCTGTAGGCGCCTCGGACCCTCAGGGCGAATTCCGCAGTGGCGGATTGACCTGCTTCCCATCTTGGCGTCCTGGGTGGACCTCGAAGTGTAAATGTAGAAATGTACTTACTCAGTATGTAGACAGGGTAGGCAAGATATATTCACGTTGAAATTGGTACTAATTAAGTGATGATTTGGTTGATTAGATGCCTAGCCACGACTGGACCACGTGGTGTACAAATTATAGTTCGACGTGTAAAATGCCCCCAACTCAGGGATATTCATTTAGTTGCATAAAGATTGCCACTCCCGGACTAATGAAAACTGTGAACTTTTAAATAGAATGTCCATTGTCTAGCTGGTGTCGTCGACTGCCCGGTGGCGTCGGTCGTATGATAGCTACCACATACTGGTGGGTGGCTTAAAACACTCCCGATTTACCGAAATGGTGTTAAATGAGTTGAAACTAAATCAAAACCGCAAAACTAGCACCTGAAACCGCTCTCTTATACGTGGAGAGGCGTGTGGTTCCATTGCCCTAAAATGCCTGCTTCGCCTGCTTGATAGGCCGCACTCGGAAGATTCTTTGGAAACGACTTGCTCGTCTGAAGGCTTGAATCTCAGTGGACGATGCACTCCGTGCGCTTCGTCTCAAAACGCCCTGCTCTGCTGGCCTAGGTGATGACGTAGACCATTGTCACTGGCCACATCCACCCCGTTCCGATCGCTGATTGGTCGACTACTGGTGAAACCAACGATTTCACTCGGCCGATCCAGGCTGCTAGCCCGCATACCGATTGAAGCCTACCCCGTTTGCACAGATTTAGACGCACAAAATTCACCCCATTGGTACAGCAAATAACATTGCTGACCATTAGCCACTTTTAGACTTATCGCACAAGCCTAGGCTATTCCCATATGACCTTAGCCATAACCACTAGCTTTCCTATTAGGACAAGCTTAATTTACATAGACATGTAAATTATGCAAAAATTATGTAGAACTTGAAAATTATTGATTATGTAAATTGAAAAATATGTAACTTTTAGGTTTCAAAAATTGAAAAAAAGAGACCAACATGGCCGTCCAGGGCTGTACAGTTACAGGACTTATCGGTTTTGCCGGAATCGTGTTAACAGAGACAATCATATGATGTAATGGATCAATGTATATGGTTGATTATCGCTCACTCGTCGATTGCGTCGGGCCCTCAAGGTAAGCTTAGTCGCTTTGATTTACTGTCCCCCACTGAAAATCAGTTATATAACTGAGTGGGTAGACTCTAAATTCAATTTATTTATTTATTTATTAAAAATACAAAAATAAAAAAACATTCCGGATTCTTTTCTCCAGTGTAGTAGAATGAAATTTTTGCTTCGCTCGCTATGCTCCTCCAACAAATGTTTCATTTTATGATGTTAGGGCCTACTTGAAAACTAGAACCTTACTAAAATGTAGTAAAATCACACCACAAATTGGCTTGGACAACCACACTATTATCACAGTTTTATTGTTGTACTACTCACATCTAAGCAGTCTAGTTGACCAAGTCACATTCTTGTTCTCCAGGGCCGTGTGGTGTTTGGTAATCGTCTCGTCCCGACCACTCTCTCCATCACCGTCGAAGAGGCGCACTTTGTTTACTCCACGAAACCAGCAGCCTTGCGGCTGGACTACTTCATGCACTTCATCAAGTGAAAAGCGGAGAACTTCAAGGTTTGTACGACAGTCTGTTACTCCGTCAACGTTGGCTCGTACAGCTGGGGTGCGTATGGAACCAAGAGACACGAGGTTGAATGCCCTTCTTACCCCTCTTATCATCCTTGCTGATTACTTAGTAGGATTAAGTGCTCATTGTCGATAGTATATTTTTAATCCATTTTGTCTGCCTATACTAAGGAGGCCTTTTTTCCTTTCCAAAGTTTAAAAAATAATAGAACTTCACGATTCAATGATGGACAATTTCATATACTTTTTAATTTGGACCAAACAACTAAAATAAATCATCTATCAATCTTATGTGAATCAAATGACAATTTATTTTGATTATTGATTATCAACCCTACTGGCTAGTGAGCCACTAGGGCCTAGGCAATTAGTGCTGGCTAGAAGGGCACTCTCTCTGTGGGAGCAAAGAAAAGAGTTTGTAGGTAGAGAGCGTCTGATGTGATGTTCAAGTCTTCCACCTGGCATGAACTGTGAGGAATAGGAGGCCTGTCTCTATTGGAAAACATTCTAAACAAGAAAGGAAATTCTCGACAGTAGGATATGAGAGAAGAAGAAATGATTTATTTGTTAAGAGGAGGCTGGCATGCTCATTTTACGCGCTTTCAAATTTCTCAACCAATTTTAGTCGCATCTACTTGTGATTTTACATAATTGTGTAAAAATTAATTATGAAGTCATCTATTATATTCATAGCACTTTTCCATTTCTAATTGATCATAGAAAATAAACAATAAATAAATTGTCAAAATGGTCAAAAACACCCAAATAACTACGCATTTTTTTATTGATCTATGATAAATATTAAAAACTGAAAATATGATATGTTGGGGGCATACAGATGTCCTTCGATATTAAGTATGCCAAGTTGTAGGCCTAAAGATGTAATGATATATATGGCTGCAGGTCAAGGAACGCTTTAAATTAATTAATTTAATTAATTTGATTAACTAATTAATTAAATTAAATTATTATATTATTATTATTATTATTATTATTATTATTATTATTATTATTATTATTATTTTACATATTTTGCATTGTTTTGTATTATAAATGTACAAACCTGCCAATCAATTGTATATATTTGTCCACTTATTCATTTATTCTTGGTTGGTTGTTTATATTGTATACCAAACCTGACGATGCCCATATTTGTACTATGTACCAATCTACTGGCTACTTATGTGGTTCTACCGTTGTCAGGTGATCCTGGCCCCGAGTCCCAAGTACACCGGGATGGTGGATGAACTCCCGCGTTTCATGGGGGAGGGTTTCGTCGTCCTCTCGTCCAACAACATCGAGCTCTACTATTACATGGAGGAGGCGGGGGTGGTGCCCGAAGAACCAGAGATGTTACAGCTGGCCAACGGAGATATCGTTGAGTCCGCCCCGCCCATCTGGGGCATTGACATCAAGGTAAGAAGCACGTCAACGCTTTTGCTCAGTCAGCGTGCAAGATGAGAAATTCCATTTAGGGGAGACTTTCGAAAGACACTTGTTTATTGCGAAGACAATATACACAAGAAAATTGTTTGTGTGCGGGTGCCTATTGTCCCTTGAAAACAGTTAAATATTCAATTTTCTCTTTTGCAAATTATTAGTGGCATAATATGAAAAAGATAGGCTCTAGTTACAATAACAACATTTTTTCATTCTATCAATATTAATTATTGGTTTGGTTTAGAACTATGGAAAATGTGGCTGAGGAGACGGGGAGAATGCTAGCAGAATCAATAAATAAATTTGTATTTAGAGTCACCCACTCAGTTAGGCTATATAAAACTGAAAATGAAATAAATGAAAGTTTTAATTTAATTTTAAGGCTCTGAGAAAGTAATCATCATAATTTTCTATCTTCTCCAGTAGGCCTACATTCGATAACATAGCTTGTTTATTATTATATTTCACTTGAATGTTCTAATTTTACTGATGTAGGCTTAGGTATTGTATGAGAGTTTATAAGATTCTATTAAAAATTAATTTAAATATATGGGTCATTCTCAAATAAAATGACCCTTGTGCTGTCCCACCTTAATATTATTTTTTTTTTAGATCAAGATATTGATTTGCATAAATTTTGGTTGTACATTTTCAGAATACTTATAGTTTTTATTAGCTCCATGAATTTTTGCACTTCTATCTTGTAAGGTTGACCTTTAATTCAATGTCGGGTATTGCAAAATGTGTTAAAACCCATGTCCCTATCCTCAAAACCAGAAGTGTTTTTGTAAAATGTTTGACTTTAAGACTAAAATTTATTTAGTCTCTAGATTGGAATTAATGCAGAAATAACAGTTAATAACTGTGTGTTAGTGACTTTTTTTAACAATTTACATTTTCAAACAATAACTAGTGGAAAGTGTTTGTCCCTAATGTGGCAATCATAATAATGTCATGACTGTTACCATTGTAAAAGAGTTTAAATAATTTTTCAAGAAGGCAGTGGATCAATCTAGAAGAAAAAGAAGAACAGCTCCTGACATGGCATCATGGAAGTTTGGTTTGTTTTGACATGAGAACTCTTTAAAATTGAAAAGTAAACATTTTAACGGTGAGTATTTTAATTCAATGTCATGAATGTTACCAAGATAAAACAATTTAATTTGTATTTAATATTTTATTTAACAATTGAGTTAAGTTACAATCAAGTTCCAGCTCATAGCAAACATAACCCTACTTTTTCAAATGGGATTGTTAACAGCTAATGAATTAATGAAGTTGAAATGTCATGCATGTTACTTGTCAGGTATGTTACTTTCAAAAAGTAACATTACCAAGGGCATCGTGGATTACAGCATTAATTTCCTGCAACTGTAGATGTGTTTTGAAGGGAGAGGTTGTAATTCATTGCCATACTCAAAAGTAACAAAACACTTGTTTTTATTGATTTTCAGTTATCACTTGTCAAGAATGTTACTTTTTGTCAAGACCGTTACCCGTAGTGTCTCTTTACTTTAAACTCAACACAAACTTGTTGGATTAGATGGATTTTATCTTTAGGTTGACTGATTTGTACACTAACAAGCAACATGATCTTAGAAAAAAATTATTACTGTTAGAAAAGTAACTTTTTTGTCAAGACTGTTACTTTTTGTCAACACCGTTACCCGAGCTAATTATTAAATTAAGTCTTATTTAAAGTTTAAAATAACTGAATCACATTTTTAATCTTATTTATAATATTAATACTTCATTGCTAACAGTGATCTTGATAAAATTTGATTTGCCATTTGTCCATTATTAGTAAGTTAATTACCAGGTTTTGAAATTTGAGTAACATTCTTGACATTTTGGTATTATTAAAAGTGATTAAAATAAAAATGTATATTTTATTGAATGTATTAGTTTTGTGTGATAATGTAACTAAAACTATTGTGCACATGAATATAGATTTAATAAATAACTTCTTACATCAATTGTCACTTTTATGTCCGGTAACAGTCATGACATTTTCGTACACTTGGATTGATGAAAATGCTTGTATGTAAAAAAAAATTGTTTTTTTAGATAAACCCTTTTAGGGCTGTAAGAACAAATTATTGGATAATGTATTGTTAAAGGAGGCATCCAATTTTATGTTATAATTTTTTCTTGCAAGCATTTTTTCAATATGGTCATTACGTTTGAGAATGACCCATATATGCAATGTTAATTTTAAGGCAGGCCTACTGTAAACTATTTAGCTCCTTCCCCCCCTTTCCCCCCAAAAACGAGTCAGTTGTATATAAATTATATGTTGTCGCAAAAGTGAAGGGACAGTATTCTTGCACTTGAAAGAATGGAGGTAACCTGACTTGGTTTTGTTATATATCCCCAGTGCGGCAAGAGGACTGACTTCAGCTACGGTCCGTGGGCAGATCGACAACGGGAACATCTCTTCAAGTCCTCTTCTTTACCGCAGACTTCCAACCATTGAAGGTAATACTGGGGAGAGACCATGCTAAACTTTAGTGCATATTATGACTGGTCTCCTATCTAGGCTTTAATTTGGAGCTCAGGCTACAACTTACAAATAATTAATTAGCGTAGGCCTAAGCTTCTACTATAAACGGACGGGGGCGGACTTTTTTAATTTCTGAATTGTAGTAAATATTAATAATTGCACCTACGGGAGTGTTTCCCGACCAACCAAATCCTAACCCAATGACTAGAGATGTGCAAAAATGGTGACAACGAAATTCGCGAATTTTTTTAAAGTTGCAATAATCCCTTCAAATTCAGTTTGCACATGAATCTCATGAATTGTGATTGAATGGTACCAATTTCCAATTCGCGAAATTTCGCGAAATTTTAGTTGATACCGCGAACTAGTGGCAAAATTAGCAATTATGTCCTTAAATGCGAATTAGGTCGCGAAATTTTAAAAAATAAAAAAATTTCAAAGTTTTGGTGGAGGTGCCGGGTCGAAGTCGAAATTAAATTAATACTTGCTGGCAGATATGGTGGAGGTGCCGGGTCATACAACGCGATTGTGAGATCTTAATAATCGTTTGAACGAGAGTAAGCTCAAAATACTTCAAATCCATATCAAAAGACACATAAAAAATGCATAATTTCGTAAATTTGGTGGAGGTGCCGGGTAGACGAAATTAATTCTGGTAAAAACTGTCGGAAACTTTGAAAACTGAAGGCTGAAATTGGGCTTAAAATTAAAACTGATTCTGAACTTCACTCTCATGAGCTTGTTTTTCTTTTAAATCATAAAAATCAATCTTTTTTTTTTTTTTTTTTTTTAAGTTGTGCATGAGAAAATTGTGTTTTTTGGGAAATCGCGACAAATCGCGAATTTTTATTTTTAAGGCGCGAATTTTCAAACTTTAAAAAACCATTTTTGCACATCTCTACCAATGACATTATAATTAATGTTTGGTGGTCAGTTCAAAGGCTGCAGCTATTCGTTGCAGTACTGTTCAATCCATTCAGATGTATAATGCAGCTTGTACCCGCGTAAACTTAAACTTAAAGTAACATAATTTATTTTGGTAGATCTACTAACAATAATTAGGTCCATAGTGAATGACTAATTACTGTCAGGTGGTTAGTAGGCCTACAGTGATCATATTCATAAGCAATTTTAGGATCCCTGGGACCCAAGTTTTGAATCATAACATCATTAATTTTGCATCGTTTTGAGTACCTAGTCACAAGGTTTGATAACGTTGTTCTTTACACTAGGAAAACGCTTAAGTCCCGCCGCGTTGTTGGATGAGCGTAATTGGTGCATTGAGCTGCCATGTGTTATGCGGATTTTCTGTTGTTCTGTGAAAAAATCAGAACTTTGTTGAAATTTTTTTAAAAATTAAATCAAATTAAATAAAAAATTAACTTAATTTTTTTAAATTAATTGTAATTTAAGAAAAGGAAAAAATCGTAATATTGAAATTTTCATAAGAAATAATTATTCGATTGCGCACAAATTTTACACGAATATATTAATTCTTAAAATTAAGGTTCTGTGAAAAAATCATTAAAATCGGATAAAGCATGTAGGTGTTATAAGCCGAAGAAATTTTTAAAAAATCGAAAAAAATCGTAAAATTGCGATTTTCATGAGAAATAATTTTTCGATTGCGCTCAAAAAGGTGGCAGTTCTTAGTTCAGAGATTTCGAAGGCATCCATAAAATTTCATCGCAATCGGAGTATCGGTTTAGCCGAAATCGTGTTAACAGACAGACAAAAATACAAAAAAAAGAAAGAAAGAAAGAAAAAAAAAAAACATTCCGGATTTTTTTCTCCAGTGTAGTGAAATGGAATCTTCGCTTCGCTCATCCAAAAAAGCTAGTTTAAAATTGATTTTTAAATGTCCGACAATGTAATTTTCTAACTACGGAAAAATTGTCTGTGCGCTGATGCTTATTAATGTTATCACCCTCTACATACGCGTAAATAGTATCACAACCACGTTTTGATCAAAACACCATGTATGAACTTAGATATAATAGGTGTGCAATGTATTTAATGAAAAAAATGTAAATAAAAATGTATTTTAATATTTAAGGCCTACAATCAAAAGCATTTTTCTCTTGACAATCACATTATTACTATTTTTGGAACGTCTGAATGACGGCCACACGCAGACGCTCATCCATCAACACTATTATAAGAAGCGAGATTTATGCCTCAGTGCTTCGACATCTAAGGCCCCCAAGTGATAGAGATTGTGTGTTGTCAGGTAACGAAGGCCCCAAAGCCCGGAGAGAAGCGCCTGGCTCAGTGCTTCGACATCCGCCTGAGCACACTCAACGAGGCGACAGTCGACATTTTCTTCTCCAAGAACAAGGAGACCAACGCAGTCCACATCAACGTGGGCCCCGGCTCCTACCTAGAGGTGACCCTACCCTGGGTGGTCCTACCAGACGGGTTCACTACCAAGATCACCGGACAGTTGCTGCACCTGGAGGCCACCACCAGTCTGCAGGTTGGTACTAACTGTTGTGCTCTCTCGACTCCACTTAAGACTTGAGACTTACCACCCCACCTACGACCTGGTTTTTATTACGAGCATTTTACGTGCGTTGGTCGAAAACGCGGGTAATTTTTGTGTTGTAAACGCACTGAGGTGCAAGTTGCAACGCTAGTTGCATTCATGTGAACGACAACAAGTCAAGTCCACACATCTTTTAGAAGGCATGTGTCCAGCAACGCTACAGATGTGAAAGTTACAAACAACTACCATACGACGGTATTTGTATGTCCCAAGTGAGTAACCCTCCTTCAACCCAAGTTGATTTAACTCCAGTAATAAAAACCAGGTCTTTTCCCGGTTCCAACATGAGTGGCCGGCAAGTCTGGCCGTTGACACAGACGAATCCCAAGCAACTCGATTTATGGATTTTTTTTAGTTTACTAGCTAGCCAGGTTCAGCACATGCATTCACACTCATACAGTCACAGAACTTATTTTCAGTGGTAAACTTAAATTAAAATTGTATCCAATCCCAAACCACCCATGTCGACCTCGGTTGCCATCAATGAGTGAATAATGGCTAACAACAATCAGTATTTGAATGTGTCTGCCAGTGTCTTCTCTTGCAGAACTTTGTAAATATCAATGCTCCATATAGGCCTGCAGTAGAACCATGTGGACCTTGGCCTACGGTACTGTCACATCCCTCAAACAAAATTTTCTCCTATAGTGAATTTTGCCTAGCTGATTTCCCTCGGATGATATTTGGCACATTTGAACCAAAGTTTAGACTACAATTATCACTACTTTATGTGTAGTGTATACCGTATTTCAGGGATACCCTTTCCAATACACAGCGGCCGTAATCCAGTATGAAGAGGCATTTTATAGAAAAGAAATGACATTGGAGAATATAAAGAATACCGCCAAAGTTATAGACTAGATTTTTTTTTTTTACAAATTTATTGTCATAGAACATACATGACTCATACAACATAGCAAATTGTACAAATAAATAATTAATGTTACATACAGAAATAAATCTAACAAGAATAAAAAAAAAAAAACACAAAGCCTGAAAAAGGCTTACTGTGGGGTAAAGACAATTTATAAATTATTTAAGATGGTGACAATACAGAGAACGGAACATATAACCAAAATAAACATGAAAAACATGTATATATAAATACTATGGTTGCATGACATATTCAGTTAATTTGTGAAATCCAAAAAATTACAGAAAAAGAACAAAGAGCTAAGAAAAATAAATAAATAAATAAATCGGAAAACATTGTCAAAAGGTGTCAGAAAGAAGATAAGATTTTAGTTCAGTTTTAATTTTTGAAATGTTAGACAAGGTTTTCAGTGAGGAAGGCATCAAGTTGAACGTAGAAGGAACCGAATAAGAAAGTGAACGTTGGCCGTATTTGTTGTTAAAATTGGGAATTTTGAATGCCCCCGCCACTTTTAGCCTTGTATCCTTGCATGAGTCTAACGGAATCTTGAAATCTGATTTAAAATAGAAGTGTAATATAAATCTATATATAAACAATGAAGATATTGGCAGCACATTACAAAAAGAAAATATTTGTTTACGGGAGAGTTCAGAATCGGTTTTAAAGTCACACATTACCATTTTTAACATTTTTAATTGTAAATCTTCAACCCTTTGAATATGACACCGCAAAGCATTGCCCCAAGCTAAAATGCCATACAAAATCAAAGATTCGGCTATGGATTGATACACAGTTCTAAATAAGGAAAAAGGTAATACAGTTAGATCTCTCTTATCCGATCTCCTCTTATCCGATGTTCCGTGTTAACCGAGCCGCAAAAAAAAAAAAAAAAAAAAAAAAAATTAAAGTTTTAAATACGTAAATAAAACATAAAAATAATTACAGACGCCGCGCCGCACTTTTTTTAAATGTACTCGCATACATTTGTAGGCATGCCTTACGAGTGAGTGCAAAGAAGATAGATCGGCGATATATCTCGACTTTCGAGCAGTGTGCATCAGTGTACTGAGCGTATAGAGTTCAGTGGTCAGTGTGCGTCGGGCGCATCGCCGGTAAGCGTCAGTGCCACCCACTGAGCATATAGAGGTCAGTGTGCGTCGCGCGCCTGCGCGTGCGCAATACGATCCAGCCATCTCACACACAGCTGTTCAAAGATGGTCGTTGTGGAACTAGATGCAATCATGTTTCAACCGATTCACGAAATTCGTAATCACGACGCATTGAATTGTTATTCCTGGGCTTATCTTATTTCTTTCCCAGACTTATCTTGCGTCGTGAGCTTCAGCGCGGGCATAGTAGTGAGAGGTTTTCCCACATGAGAAAGAGAGCTAGGCCTAGGCCTATGTTTGCATTGTAGGCCTAGGCCTACTGCGTCGAGTTTAGGCCTAGGCCTAGGCCTAGACATACGTTTTTATTACGACATGTAGGCCTAGGCCTAATTGTGTACGTGTGTTCGTGAGCTTGAATTACAAGCTATTAAATCATTTAGTATACCCTGTATGAAGTGTATCGTGTGTATTTTATGTTCCTTTATCCATTACATGTGTCATATATCATTTTACCACATCAGGCTATGCTACGAGAGCAAATAAACAATTGATCCGCGCCATCCGAGTTTTTCGCAAATCCGAGGTGCCCCCGGTCTCATCCAACTCGGATAAGAGAGATCTTACTGTACATGTTTTAGTATATAAAGCCGAGAGGAGCAAGAGCGTAGTCTGTTACATAATTTATCAATACGTGTATGATATTTCCACGAAAAGTGCCTATCTTCAGTTTATCCCAGGTACTCATAAGTATTTACACATTCAATTTTCCCACTACATTCACAATCGGTCAATTCAGCCATCGTATAGTAATAGCCATAGTAATAGTCATAGTCATTTTATTAGTCTCTTTAAAATTCTTTTGGTATACATAGTATATTAGAACATTCGAGTTGTCAAGTTTCATATTATATATTATACAGCAGTTAAATAGGGTGTAAGATAAAAGATAAGCTACAATTATTTGTTGGACACTTGGGCCCAATTCGTTAAATAGTTAATAGGTTACACAAAACAAAACATATATAGCCTATCACATGTCCAGATATAAAAATACAATATACACATTGCATGGCAAAAATATAAAAACATAGTTTAAGATAGACAGAATATCAAATAACATTAAGGTGCGGTAGAAAATCAATTATGTACAATACATCAGTCAACTAAACAGTAGAATTCAGCAGGATGTATATTCTTGCACTGTATAGTAACATTTATCCAGAAGAAATTCTTTAAGTTTACTTTTAAACCGGTCTACGTCTCTTATTTCCTTTAACCCTCAGGCAAGCAATTGTACAGTTTTATTCCCTCACAAGCAAGACCTTTCTGGCCATTGTCAAGTTACATTGTTGTATCCGTAATTGGTTCTTGTTTCTTGTATTAAGGTGGTGAGCATCCGAGTTCTTTTTGAATTGTTCTAAATTACAGTGTACAAAAGTAATGACTTCATAAATGTATGTGCAAGGCATAGGGAGAATTTTTAATTTCTTAAATAAAGGTTTACAGCTGTCTCTGAAACCAGCCTCGGGCCACTATACGCACTGCCTTTTTTTGTAGCAAGAAATACTTTATGTTTATCTGTAGAATTTCCCCATATTGCTATTCCATATGACATAATGGAATGGAAATAAGAGAAGTATACAGATTTGCTAGTTTTTTCATCCAAGAGAGTGCCCAATTTCCTTAGAAGAAAGCAAGCCGAACTAAGCCTAGGAACTATTTTTGCAATGTGAGCTTTCCAGTTCATGTTCTCGTCCAAGGTAAGACCCAGAAATTCAGCTGTACAAGTAGGAGTTAGTAAATCTGCCCTATTCTGGTCAGCAATGCTAAGAGTCCCTTTACTAAATATTTCCAAACTCAATGGCTTAGATACACCTGTATGGAAGTTTATCAATTTGGTTTTGTCATGATTAAGTCCCAATTCATTGACATCAAACCATTCATTATTCTCTACAATTGCTGAGTTTGCTAATAGCTCCAGATCCTTCCAGTTCTCATGTGTAAGCAGTTCACTAGTATCGTCTGCAAATTGGACAACACAGTCAGAACTTATATTAGTCGGCAAGTCATTTATGTCTATGAGAAACATGGTTGGGCCAAGAATGGAACCTTGTGGGACCCCAGTTTCTATTTTCCCCCAGTTTGAACGAATAGTTTGTATACGATTGACCTGCAAATTAGTATTTATTATTTCAACGCATTGTTGCCTATTATTAAGGTATGACTCGAACCATTTGAGTGGTGTTTCCCTTATCCCATACACATGGAGTTTTTGGAGGAGGGTCTTGTGATTCACAGTATCAAAAGCTTTAGACAGGTCGAAGAATAGTCCTATCACTTTATCCTTTTTATCTAAAGCTTCCAATATTTTTCAGTTAAAGTGAACGCTGCCGTTATCGTAGACTTCCCTTTTCTAAATCCATTTTGGTTATCCGTTATTATATTATTTTCTACGATATAGTTTATTTAATCTTACATGCATTACTTTCTCTAGTATTTTAGAGAAGATGGGCAGCAGGGATATTGGTCGATAGTTTGCAGTTATTTTCTTATTACACCTTTTTATAAATGGGAATAACTTTTGCATATTAAGCCATTGAGGGAAAATACCAGTTTCTAGCGACGTATTACATATTTTTGTGAGTGGCAATGTAATTAGATTGGTTACCGATTTTATTACTTTCGCACTAAGTCCATAAATATCAGTAGACGTAGTATTTTTTATGCTATTTATTATTTGGCCTATCTCCCGTCTAGATGTGGGTTTTGAGAGCAACGATTGACTTGAGAAGTTCCGTGAAATATTTCCCATTTTATGCAGTGCATTTTCAGTCCTATTTCCCTTTTCATCCACCGTCAATATGTTATGTGCTACTTTAATAAAATTATTGTTAAAAATATTTGCTATTTGAAACGAGTTGGTTATCAAGTTGCCATTTTGCTCCAGCTCTATATTCCTTAGAGGAGGAGGTAATTTTCCCGATTCCCCTTTAATTATTTGCCAAGCGGTTTTGGTCTTATTGTTCGAGCACTGTATCCGATCAGCAAAATGGCTTTTCTTGGCTTGCCGCTTTACTCTTTGAAATACTTGTTTAAATTCCTTATATTTCCTCACATTTAATTCAGTAGGTGCTACATTTTTTAACTTGTATAACTTGTTTAGGGTATGACTAGAGTTAATGATGCCTAACGTTATCCAGTTCGAGCGTTTCTTTTTTTGGGGCTTCTTTAATTTTTGTGGAAATGCCTTATTGAAATGTTTACAGAATGTCCTAATGAAATTCTCAGTTTGCTTCTCCACGCAATCAGTGTTAAAGACCGAGTCCCAGTCTTCTTGTTGAACTAGGCTCCTAAAGTTGGAGTAATTATGTGTGCTATATATACGGGTTACCCTGCTCGGTGGGTGATTATTTGCATTATCAGTAGACCTAAGATAGTTGTTCATAACTACTGCATTGTGGTCTGAAAAATGAACTGCTCTGCTCTCTACTGAACAGTCTTCCTGTGGTACATTTGTAAGTATATTATCAATGTAGTTGGGAATTTTTAGTAACTCTCGTAGGCTCTTGGACTATTGCTCTAACACTGAAAGTGTCCAGCATGGTAACCAAATAATTTTAATTTGACTGGGTTTCGTAAAATCTATATTAATGTCTCCACATATAAAAATCTTATCTATTGGCTTCTTGAATAGTTTTGTGATAACCAACTCTATCCTTGAAAGGAATATTTTGATATTGCTATCAGGCGTTCTATAAACTGAAACTACTACAGTGTTTAAAGAGGGAAGCTCAACCGCTGCACACTCAAACTCCTTCTCAATTGATAAGGACATTATGTCATCTCTTATCAGTAGCTTATGAAGGGCATAACATATATTGATACACCTCCTCGTTTAGCTTACTCCGACAGAAGCCAATCGGGGGCACGAAACCTGGTAAAACTGCTACTTGCAATTCATAGTCTCTAAGCCAATGTTCTGAGACGCAGAGTATGTCAGGTATCTTTTCAAGAGAATTAATGAAGATTTGAAGGTCGTCAAAGCAGTTTCCCCATGCCTTGATATTGAGAGCGACTATATTTAAAAATGAGCTATCATTGATTGGGAGTTTTGACTTAGTTTTTTAGGTTAAGGCCTGAGTTAGCTGGTTTACAATTTGGGCCTATGCCAGATGAATTTAAATTTTGGTTATCTGCTTGTGGTTTTGCCGAAAAGGAATTAATTTATGCCTAGTTTTCACTAATCTTTTGGTTGGCATCGAATTTGAAAGGGCTTGCCCTAGGTTTACTCGTTTTTAGATATACCGGTACACTGCTTTCAACTGATTCGTTGTTAGATCTAGTTATAGGTACACTGCTTGCCGTTACACTGCTTTCAACCGATTCTGTGGTACATCTAGTTTTAGGTACACCACTACTTTCCGGTACACACATAGTACATAGTAATTAGAAGTAATGCTACAGGCCTTTTATTCCATAGATTCAAGTAATGGTAGTAGTAACAACAGTAATAGATAGAGGTAATGATAAATGGTGATATAAAAACGCAAATTTCGTTTAAAAAACCCAAATTTCGCGTTTTTCGCGATTTCGAAAAAATTGTCAAAAACGTTTCGAAAAAATCCAAAAATCCAAAAAAAAAAAAAAACGGAGCCCCTTAAGTTAGGGATGACATCGATTCCAAAAAGTTAGAATCGATCATTGTGACCTAAAAATCGATTCAGAGTCGATTCCCAACAAAAAATAAATATTTATATGCACTGTTATTTTGGTGGACTATTTCCGAGGAGTCATATACGCGCCGTTATTCCCGCGGTCTATTTCCGTGAAGCCCGTGACGCGCGCGTTGCGTTGACTGTTTGATGACTGTACCGCCTACCGCACGCGTAATATTCAGTCTGGACCGGCACCTCCACCAAAACTGGACCGGCACCTCCACCATCCCTTACATTTTGCACTCTAAACGGTTCAATTTCGCGAGTTAATTCGCGTTTTGACCAGTTTCATACAATTTCGTTCGTTATTTCGCGCTATACACGAGATTTCGCGAATTTCGCGATTTCAAAATGTGTTTTTTCCATCTCTAAATGATGTAATTCGTCGACAATATTACATTTTAGGCACTAAAAAGGACATTTAAAAAAATTCGCGAATTTCGTTATCACCATTTTTCACTACCTCTAGTAATGGATTTAAATTAACCTGAGAACATGGGGGGGGGGATTTAATAGAGGTGAAATGTTTTTCACTCTAGCACTGTTTTTACTCAATTGAGAAGTAGGGCCTCCACCTACATGAAGCTTAGTGTTGTAAAATTTCATGAAATATTTCATCATCATCATTATTCATTACCCATCGCCGTTTTCTGCTTCTGGCAGGGACAGCTTGGGTTTAGCAACAAAATTTTTCCACTTCTTTCTATCCTCCCACAATCGTATCTCTTCCACATCTTCCCAGCTTTCTCCTCTTGCCTCCAAGTCTCCTGCTACGATGTCCTTCCATCTCTTCCTTCTTCAATCCTTCTTTCATACATTTTCTTGGGCATCCTATTTTCCCCCATTCGTTTCATATGTCCATACCATCTCAACCTTGTCCTTCCTATTCTGTTACTTAATTTTTCTACACCTAGCAATTCTCTAATGTCCGTGTTTCTTATTCAATCTCTTCTCGTCTTGCCCACTGTGCTCCTTAGGAATCTCATCTCTGCCGCCTGTATCTGACTCTCCTCTCGATCTCCCATTGTCCAGGTTTCTGCTGCATATTTATGGATCGTAATGAATAAGTTTTATATAGTGTCATCTTACACTGAATGGGTATTTCCCTATCCCACACCAGGCCTTTCACACACTGGTAAAAGTTACTGGCCTTTTTTATTCTGATGTTAATCTCCTTTTTAATCTTTCCACTTTCCATTACTTCACTTCCTAGATAACTAAAACTATCCACCACTTTCAGGGTTTCTCCTCCAATGTTTATCTTTATGAAATATTTAAATTTAAATTTCACTGCTTTTAAAATATACCTCCTGATGGTAATGTCACCATATTTCACATCACGTAAGCTTTACATGCAGCATTGACGAGATGAGAATTTTATTGCAAGCAAGCAAGCATTCTTTTCTCCAACTACGGTACGGTAAGGTATGACGGGCTCTTTGAGTCACTTGACTGGTCGATTCACATCGACAAAGTTTGTGCCAAAATAAAAAGTGGTTGCTTCATGATAAGAAGGCTAAAAGGCATAGTCAACCCCCACACGATAAAACTTGTTTATCATGCCCACATTCACTCCCATCTTTTATATGGCCTTTTGTTTTGGGGTGCCTCCCCACATGCGGAACGTGTCTTTATCCTACAAAAGCGAGGAGTACGAATCATGTGGGGTGCCTCCAGACGGAAGTCATGCAGGAACATTTTCCCCATTGCAATAAACAACACTATACACTCTCATGCCACCCGTTCTGCTTCCAATATCCACGTTCCCCAACATAATACACAGCTTTACTCTAACAACCCCATCTACCTTTGTCTTACCACATTAACAAACTTCCTGCCCACCTAAAAGAATCACCCTCACTTGACACATTCAAAGCTCAACTCAAAAAGTACCTTTTATGCAATAGCTTTTACTCTCTATATGAATTCTTATCAGTGAAACCTGGATCCAAATAACTTTCAGTTTATTCATATCTTTTGTAAATCAACCAAACTCATATTGGTTGTGCTACATTTATTCTACTAGGCTTACATCATTTTGTATAATGAATTATCCATGAGCATGCTGAACGCCTACATCGTCTACAAGCGAAACACCGATCGTCCAATGCCTCGATTTGACTTTATGGTTGAAATAATCGAGACATTGGGCTACAACGATACAGCGGCCGGCAATATTTTGCCACTTAGACTTCCCCTGGCGCCTCTAGCACGCCAACAACTGGACAACATCCACTGTTTTGCAAAGCTAGAAAAAAGGGAAGAGCGCAAGTGTACTGTGTGTGGTCTGGAGCCCACCACAAAGCGTGGCAGATCATCTTGCTGGTGTCCCAGATGTAATGTTGGTGTTCACAAAAATTGTTGGCCTCAACTTTAACATAACTATCGGCCAAAGGGCTACAAACGGTCAAGGCTCGAAGATGCCTTATAAGCCTTGATTGTCCGCCCAATGAAACAGGATGTTTTGTGAGTTCACAGGTCCATTTAGGACCAACATTTTGGTGTGTTGGGGGTCTCCCCCCTGGGATAGATTTTGTGTAATTGGGCTAAATGACTTATTCTTAGAATAAATAACACAATGCCAACCTATGGTTTCTAAGCTAGGCAATGGCTTTTGTCAAATTTGATAGTACAAAATACCATAGACCTACATTATTTTTGTGTTTAGGTAGGCATACCACCTACCTTTACTTACTTGTACATACCCTATTGACCTTGCCTACAGCCTAGAGATAACTATTGACGCTTGCCTACCAAGGTTTGTAACCTGTGACTCTTTGTTTGCCCTAGGCCTAATTTTTATTTATAAGGTCTATTTTTTTGGAATTTGTTTGTACAAAATTTAATTTTAGTGTTTTGATAGGCCTACTTGGGCTAATTGACAGCTTCTAAATATATATTCACACATTGGCCTACAGGTTAGCAAATGACTTTTCTTAGTATCAGTGTCCACTTTTTTGGGAAATTATTTGGGTGTCCACATTCTTACTAAATATAATACATATTTTTTCCCCATGGTCATTGTTGTAAACATTTTAATTGATATTTTGATTATATTATTATGACTATGGTACCTGGACAGACAACTGAACATTGTTGACTAATAAAGTGTGGATTACCAATTGAACAATTTTTCAGAAAGTGCAAGCCAGAACTAAAAATGCCACATATTCCACAATTTTTTAACTATCTTACTAAAGTTGATTGTTTTGAGTTTGTAACTAAATAAGGAATACCTCTAAACAATAAAATAATCCTCTTCATTTGAAAAAAAAATTAAAAATCATACACTCAAAATAAAACAAAAACAAGTTTTTTTGAGTGCCATATTCCTTGAATCAGACTGTACATTTTTTATAAATTTTTATTATTGTCTCAAAGCACATATATATCTTTATGATGTTACCTACAATTTGGTGTTTGTTTCAATAAATTATCTTGAACCGTCTAGGATTTACGAATTTTTTACTAAACCCTTACAATTTTCCCTTTTCCCCTGGCACTATACAAGAATTCTCCCTGGCACTTCTAGGGTTAAAGTTAACCGAAAGTTTTTTTTCAAACTAAACGGCGACAAAATCTGAGGTGGCCAAATCATTTAGAATGTTCGTCCGGTCACGAATATGTTAATTTAATTTTGATCGTATAAGTAGTGTAGATGGAAATTACATTTTGACAAAAGTAACTTTAACATGGCAACGAAAAGTTGCACGAGCAGCAGAATGCACAAAACAGATTTTTTATTCACAATCAGAAAAAAACATGGTAGTAAATGGGTTGGGTTGGCCTAGCTACCCCTGACAGGCACTGGTCAGGGTATAGGTCAAACCACCACTGGTTGTGATGACTTTGATTACAAAAGTAGTCTTGTTCAGTAGTAGGCCTAGTTAATACACGTGCATCTATTTGTTTTGTTTTGTTTCCAGTTAACGTTGCGTTCTCCGGTGATTTGTTCGACCTCTCCTTCGACCTGTCGTTCTGCGACTTCCTGCCGACCACGCTGCCGCTTTGCTTCTGGTTTCAAGTGAGTGAATCATGCGTTACGTTCAAGTTGTCAGCACTGCTGGGACTCTGTGTCTCCGCCATGTACCTGTTGAAGGTCTCAAATGAAATACAAAGTAGCTTTGAGTGTCAACCCTTCTAATCTATCATCACTTGGTTGTGTCTGTAGGGAGAGAGCGTGGACTTGCTGTTGTACCTGCCTGAAGTCTGCACCAGTCGCAGTGTACTTCTGTCTCTCGACGCCAACGCTAAGATCCTGGGCCGAGAGGCAGAAGACGGACACTAGAAGGTGCAAGAATGTGTGCATGAAGAAGGAAGTTCCATCTCTGTTCACTATACCTACTCTTGTTATTTCTATCGATTGTAATGTATTATGTATATTAGGGATGTGTGGTTAACCGACTTTTTGAGTTCGGTCAGGTTTTAACTAACCAAACCAAAAATTATTTTCAAAACCCGATGTCGGTTATTTGCTCATTTTTGAAACTATGATTTTACCAGCTGAGCCGCCGTGACATTCAGGTTGTAGTGTACAGTCATTCCGCTAGATCGCACTACTAAAAATACGACCAATCAATATATCGAACGTGATATCAAACGCATGTCACTTAGTAGTTAATGACAAACGTAGTGTACAATCC
The DNA here is from genome assembly GCA_024449915.1 of Sweltsa coloradensis. NCBI lineage: Eukaryota > Metazoa > Arthropoda > Insecta > Plecoptera > Chloroperlidae > Sweltsa > Sweltsa coloradensis. Next base: position 22,350 of record JAMZAV010002093.1, read on the forward strand.
TATTCCTATGTATCATCATTGTCCAAAATCAGTTTTTATAACTGAATAGGATAGACACTAAAACTAAATAAATAAATGTTCCAAAACACTATTTTCTATGTTCCACCATTCTCTCGCTAGTGACGGCTGGGTGGACTGCTGGTCGGTGCAGATCATAGCGCTGTGCATCAACTACACGTACCACCCCTGTCCGCCGCTGGGCCCGCCTCCTCAAGCCGACATCACCACTCCGGAGAAGGAGGAGATTCTCCTGTCTCCCATCAGGATACCTCACTGTAGGAAGTCCCCCGGGATACAGTGGACTCACACCGTGAGTACGCTAGGCTCGAGTTATCATGCTGCATGGAACGTGGCTGAGCACTAAAACCAAAGATGATATCTTTGTATGTATTGTATTTTTATTGCAGTGGTTAGATTACAATTGTTGATGTTGAAGCAAGTATATGAACATCATAATATACTCCTTGTAGGGATGTGCGGGTACCCGAAAAACGGGTAATTTTCGGGTAGGTAAAATTACCCGACCTCGGGTCGGGCCGTCAATTCCTACCCGAAAAAGTCGGGTCGGGTAGAAGTAATAAAGAAACACGCCAATCTGCTCCTTTTAAACCTCCCGCTCACACGCCAAACGAACAACTGACGTCGGAGCGGACCAATCGCTACGACGTGGGCGCGGCTATGCTATGATGCTGTGTCCTTGGCTCTTCCGGCGCTGTTCCCGCTGGAGTAATATAATAGGCCCTACTGACCGTCATTACTCGTCTTCTGGTTATTCAACGCTAATTACGGCATAAAGCAAGTTGAATATTACGTACGTGGGCGAATGGTAAAAAAGAAACAACGCTAATAAACATCGTCTAATGCCTAGGCGGCAGGCCTAAAACAAAGTTGCAATTCATCTAGAAGTCCGATCTAGTGCGCATCGTTGCGCGCAGCAGAGCGTTGGGCGGAGTCAGACCGAAAGGTGGTGCAAACGCGCGATTTCGTCAGATTCATGGCTGGTACAAACGCATGATTTCGTCAGATGCATGGCTGGTACAAACGCATGATTTCGTCGGACGGAAGAGAAAAATACGCGATCGCATCGGTTTTTCTTGGGGTTTTCGTATCGGAAATATTAGAAAACGATTGTTACAATATTATTTCCAAGAATAACGAACGATTGATGCAGGAAAACGATAATAGCGGGGTTTCACTGTACTAGGCCTAGGCCTACTCAAGCAAAAGTTCATAAGACGCCGATTTGGAAGTACTTTGTGTCAACACAGCCCAGAGTGGCTACCTGCAACCAATGCAAAACTGTTTTGTAGGATTTAAAAAAAAAAATGAATTCACAAATATAAAAAAAATCACTACCCGAGCCCGACCCGAGGGTACTTCAATTACCCGAGCCCGAGGGTACTTTCAATTACCCGACCCGAGCCCGACCCGAGTTCAAAAACCACTACCCGCACATCCCTAACTCCTTGTCATTAAAAAAAAAAGTTAGTGTTGTTTAAGGGCACTCAACAGTTGAGTAATCAGTGCCCATTTTTTTATTTATTTCTTTTTAACTAGGAAAACGCTTAAGTCCCGCCGCGTTGTTGGATGAGCGTAATTGGTGAATTGAGCTGCCATGTGTTTTGCGGATTTTCTGTTGTTCTGTGAAAAAATCAGAACTTTGTTGAATTTTTTTTAAAATTAAATCAAATTAAATAAAAAACTAACTTATTTTTTTAATTTAATCGTAATTTTAAAAAAGGAAAAAATCGTAATATTGAAATTTTCATAAGAAATAATTATTCGATTGCGCACAAATTTTACACGAATATATATATTCTTAAAATTAAGGTTCTGTGAAAAAATCATTATAATCGGATAAAGCATGTAGGTGTTATAAGTCGAAGTAATTTTTTAAAATTGAAAAAAATCGTAAAATTGCGATTTTCATGAGAAATAATTTTTCGATTGCGCTCAAAAACGTGGCAGTTCTTAGTTCAGAGATTTCGAAGGCCTCCATAAAATTTCATCGCAATCGGAGTATCGGTTTAGCCGGAATCGTGTTAACAGACAGACAAAAATACAGAAAGAAAGAAAGAAGAAGAAAAAAAAAAAAAACATTCCGGATTTTTTTCTCCAGTGTAGTGAAATGGAATCTTCGCTTCGCTCGCTACGCTCATCCAAAAAGATTGGAGAAGGGTTGACAGGTTGGGAAAGCAAAGAGAACATAAATCCCAGCCTGAAGGGCTGGGGGCGACAAAACTTTTCACCTGCTGATGACAACTGCAGCTAATTTAAAGTTGTTACTTTAATCCACGACGCGTTTCGTCCTTCTGGGACTCGTCAGGCAGATGGTGGCCACTAAAAATCAGCTTACTACATGCAAACACAACACATAACCAAACCTGTGGTAGGGCCATGCAAGAAGCAAATTCTGCATGCATGTTGTCATCATCAGCAAGGTTACTTCACACACCATTCATACCGAGTCACACCGTCAGCACAACCAGTAAGGGGGCTTCCCTCCCAACTCTGGTGCTCGGGAGACAAGAAATCCATGACTTACCCTGGATTTGAACCAAGAACCGTGGCAACGAGAGAGAGAATAATATACATTTTAAGATATTATTGCCATGACTCTGTCTACTGCTGCAAGGTAGTAGCAACACAATCCACCGCCACGCCGCCAGTGCCATTTTATATGGTGGGTTGTATCGATCTTACTGCACAAGGTATTTGCTAAAATTTTAATAGTCGTTATTTAAATCCCTATGACTAATTGCCATCTCTGTCCCGCATACCAAGCTTTAGCGGACAGAGAATTGTTCAACATATTGTCTGAAATATGTTCAGCGTCACCGAGTGTGTTAAACTGCGTCTGTTACAAGAGTTGCAGCCTTCCTATTACTCCACAGTTATTTTTAATACACCCATAATACTTGGCGGAGGGGAGCATGCACGGGCGATTCTTCAAATCATCTCTAGGCCTATATTCAGTAAATTGTATTAAATGGCATATATGTATTATAAAGTTAATATATCAAAAAATGAGGGAAATGCTTCAGTAGTACTGTACTAACATGCTTCGAAGCAACATTTTGACATTAGCGAGCTATAAATATGCCGTAATACATACTGGTACTGTACATATTAACTTGTTGAATGTGTCATCAGAGGTGTTGCTTGTTCCAGGACGGCTCCAAGTTTGACCCTAGCAGCCTCCCGTCAGACAAAGTCAGTCTGGAACTTGAGATGGGTCCCTCCGTTCTATTTGTACGGCTTGCTCATCAGGAACTTCTTGCACCTCAAGGTAAGCCTACTTACTAGTGATGACATCGGGTAGTAAATATTGGAGTCGACTCCCCGATCCGCAATTTAAAAAAAATTTTTGTTTTTGCATTTTTTTATGCAAAAGTTATTTTTAGCCCACTACTCTACTTAAATAAATAATAAATAAATTGTATGAGTCTACCCACTCAGTTATATAACTGATTTTCAGTGGGGTTGCACAACGCTGTCCGACCATTCCCCCCCCCCCCACCCGCTACGTATCACTAGCTTGCTTGTATCTTGGCCCGGCCAAGACTCTCGCTGATTTGTTATGTTTACGTTTTGAGATAAGATAACGACTAACGAGACCAAGTGCCATCTCATTCAATTTATCATAATTTTTTTTTTTTTTTTTTACCCGACTCCTTGAAAATGAAGTTGACTCCAACAGGAGTCGGATAGGAGTCGGGTACCCGAGTACCCGATGTCATCCCTACTACTTACATTACCTATAGGTGGAACCAGTTAAAGGAATTATCTCATCTTGGTTGCACTCCATAGCATATCTTTCACCATTCAATGTCACGGAAAAAGATCTTAGATGCAGCATGATCGGACATCTGGTTGCTAAGTAAATAGAGTTTTAAAACATCACTGCACGAAAACTAGTGGCCTAAAAATGACGTCACTGTGCGGCCACTCATCGAGTCGACCCGAGCGTGTAGCCGGCTCGCGGCCGGCTCGCGTTACGAAGTGCTCGGCTTTCAAGACCCAATCAGTCGATTACTCGCGGCTGTGCGTTTCGTTTGTAGAGCACCAATTATGATGAAGATGATGATATGATAATGATGATGAATTATTATCAATTATGATGATTATTGATTATGATCAAGTATAGCGAGTATACCACGTGCTTCCATTCCTTCGTATGGATAGTGAACTCGCTTTGGAAGGTCTTTCATTGTGGTAAGATTCTAGGGCACCTGTGTAAAACATGTTATTTTGTATGTCAAATTCACATTACATTATCATCTAGGTACCAAATATGAAACAATTATTGCAAAATACGTTTTAGCAGTACGTTCATGCAGCAATATAATATTCATGTTGTTAATGTGTGATGTGTGTGTGCGTGCGTGTTTGGGGGGGGGGGGGCTGGCATCTCAATCTATCGTCATCTGTGTTTTCTTGAAAAGAAATGATCTGTATTTGTTTGAATACGAGTGCGTTGGTAAGTGCGTAGAAGTATCCTCAAGTATCGCATCACTTATCAACACAGATTGCGCGCTGGGTGTTTACGACCGCTCAGATAAATGTGAGTGCATGCTTGTGTCATGTACAGTCGTGTTAGGAAGATTCTATTTCTAATGTGATTGTCTGCTAGATGGTTTGGGGCTTAAGTTGGGTTGAACCTCGCGCACAACGCTCTTCTATAAAGAATGACTGTTTATTATCATTGATTTTGAATGATTCTATGTATGATGGTTATTGCATAAACATGCATTTGCTCACAATATTAGGACAAAATGTGCACGGAAAAAATATAAAATAAATATATTTTTATGAAAAACAAAGACATGTATGACAATAGTTGCTGGTATGCTTATGGTAACTTATCACAGTTTGGAAACCGACATGAAATGATAGCTGTTTGTGTAATTTATTTTCTATTATTACATTCATATTCACATGCACTTGATCACCATTTTATATTTAGACTTAACATACACCATTATAATATAGCATCGATATTATTACACTATTACTTCAGCTGATGCACATTCTTTCACCGCACTGTTGAATGATGAAACTATACTGCAATGTTATCTCTTTATGCGGGGCGGGGGACCGAGCGCGCATAGGAAGCTCAAGTCAGCCAGCGAGCCGGGCGTACAATGACGTCAGTCCACGTTCGGCCGGAAAACCACTAAAATCGCTGCCGAGCGCAGCAGAATTTTTTGGGATTTTTCCCCTTTTAACCAACGTTCTAAAACATCAACACCTTTAACATATTAAAAGTTTTTTCAAGTTGATATACCGACTTTAAGGTGGCGGTCACCGAGGGTTCGCAGCACTGTTGCCCACTCACTATGGCCACAGGATCGGCAAAAAGTAAATAAAATAACTGTCTCTAAAACTGCTTTCGAAGAAAAACACGACTATTTTAAAGCCAAGCCTATGCCCAATATATCCTAAAAATAAAGTATTTGAAGTGTACGAATAAAATCATGACATTTTTTTGCTCCTAAACATTGACATCACATCTGGCGAGGTTGGCACTATAAACAGCTGGAACTTTGGACACACTATTACCGACAAGGCAAAAAAACACTTTCATAATCGCGATTGTGTGGCTCGTTGGTCTTGTGGCTAGCGTATCTGCTTCCAATGCAGAAGTCCAGGGTTGGATTCCCGCTAAAGTCAGAAGTTTTTTAACTTTTGATTTGGACTTATAAGTCCATCAGTTCTTGTTTTAGGAGTTTGTAAACAGTGACTTTGGAGCCGTCCTAGCAACGAAGCACATAATAAATTCAAAGTTGTTCTGAATCGGCCTTGTTGATTCTGGCGTTGATCCGCGGGTGTTCGCACTGTCCATACCACTGATTGCTTTATTTCCTATTAAAAATATCGATCTTTGGTTGGTTATCGCTCACTCTTCGATTGTGTCGGGGCCGTCCTGGTCGCTTTGATTTACTGTCCCCCACTGAAAATCAGTTACATAACTGAGTGGGTGGACTCTCAATACAATTTATTTATTTATTTATTTATTTATTTATTTATTTATTACCGGTACTTAAAATCATGATTTCTTTAAAATACTGACTCTGTGGGACTAACTACTTTATTCACATTTTATAAAATGTTGATACAGTTGTGTATAAATTGTCAACGTTGGCATACATTCTCTGGCTTGACCTTGACGACCGCCACCTTATCTGGTTTCACCTATAGTCAACTAGAGACGGCCCTATCCAAGTAAAGTTTAATGTGGTTTAGAGTATATAGACCCTAGTTGCTACTCGATTCAAGTGAAATCATGTTGACTTTAAGACATTTAAGGCAGTATTGTGACTCAGTGTTCATTGAATGCTACAATTTATGAAATAGTAAATACTGCACAATAAAGTTATTACAAAAAATAGTTTGAATTCATAACATGTAGAAAGTGGAAAGACGAGAATGTGGTGAGCGTGGCTTGCAAGCTCTAGCCTGAGAAACTGGTGATACATCACCCCCCGACCCGACTCATGTTGGAACCGGGTGTTTGATATTATTTTTTTATCGTGTTTAATGAATGGCACTTAAATGTACAGATGGTCTAATTAGTTTAGGAGTTCGTACAGTACAGCTCTACCTAATACAAATGGAATTGTCTTTTGATAGGAATTTTATATCGATAAAAACAGAATGAGATTTGTAGGTCTATTGATGGTTAATTTATTTAAAGTATCTTATTAAGTTGTAAAAATTTATTACAAAGGAAGATCAAGATAGTAAATCAAACTAGGTTTACTCAATACCGGTACACACAACACAGATATTTTTTATATTGACCGATGGCGATGGCAGCAAAGCTGGTAATCAAATAAAAATTACGACACTTAGTAAAATAAGTGTGGCTCGTTTGTCTTGTGGTAAGCGTCTCTGCTTCCAATGCAGAAGGTTCAGGGTTCGATTCCCGCTAAAGTCAGAAGTTTTTTAACTTCTGATTTGGACTAAGTCCATCAGTTCTTGTGTTTGGAATTTGTAAACGGTGACTTTTGAGCCGTCCTAGCAACAAGGCACATAATAAATTTGAAGTTGTTCTGAATCGGCCTTGTTGATTCTGGCGTTGATCCACGGGTGTTTGCACTGTCCATACCAATGATTGCTGTATTTCCTATTTAAAAAAATATCGATCTTAGGTTGGTTATCGCTCACTCGTCGATTCCGTTGGAGCCTACAGGGTTGGCTTGGTCACTTTGGTTTACTGCCCACCACTGATAATCAGTTATGTGACTGAGTGGATAGACTCTAAATACGTATTTATTTATTTATCCTTGATATCAACAAACCGCGTTATATCTATTTATTTTTTTTTATTTTGCAGGAGAACATCTTTGGTGACGACCAGTGTCACAGCATGAACAGCGCCCCAGGCGAGCAGCGTAGCCGAACAAGACTCGTCCAGGTCGGACCAGGCGGTTGATGACACAGACATGCAACAGAGTCCCGCCGCCAACCAGGCGAGCAGCGTAGCCGAACAAGACTCGTCCAGGTCGGACCAGGCGGACGACGACGGGGACGACAACCCCAAGCGCAGGGAGTTCGATCCCAGGGATTACCGGCCGCTGGACGTCAGCGTTTCCATCACGATGCACGACATTCAGGCACATCTAGTCAAGGTATGTACGTACGTAAGTTGACTCGTTGCTCGGGGTGTTCATGAGAGTATTAAATTAAGGATGTTGGCTGAGTTTCACTTTTGTATGTTATGTTTCTTTCTATACATACTTCATACTAGAGGAGGGAGCTGGGAGCATGTAGCAGAGACATGATTGTGGTAGGATAGAAAGAAGTGGAAGAATTTGGCTGCAAAACCCAAGCTGACCCTGCCAGTAGTAGGAAGCGGCAATGGAAAATGATGATGATGATGATGTTTCTATAATTTTATATATACCTATGCCTAGAGGTCGAGATGGGCGAGCCTACTCTACACCTCTGGTGGGTCCGTGTTTCCTTGTTCATAACAAGTGTGACTCCTTGTCCTGCTGGGGGGGCCTAGCAGGTGATGAACCTGTTAGACCCTACTCGTCTTTTCCTTCAACTCTTCATCTGCAGCCAAGAGCTAATATAGCACGTGTACCTGTGCTATAGCCAAGAGCTGCAATTGTAGTCGTTTCCTTTCGTTTTCGAATCCCAGTCACAATTAGTAGGGCAGCCTCTCTCGTTGCCACGGGCTCTGGTTTCAAATCCAGGTGTAAGACATGGTTCTTTTGTCGCCCAAGCACCAGAGTCTAGGAGGGAAGCCCCCTCACTGGTTGTGCTGTGTTGTGACTTTCCACCCTTCCTATCTCTAACCTTTTCTCTTTGTATGAATGAAGAGGCACCCTTGCCCAGCAACAGCAGGAGGGGGCAGCTTTTCTCTTGTTGCCAAGGGCCCTGGTTCGAATCCAGGGTAAGTCATGGATTTCTTGTCTCCCGAGCACCAGAGTTTGGGAGGGAAGCCCCCTTACTGTCTGTGCTGACTGTGTGCCCCAGTATGAATGGTGTGTGAAGTAACCTTGCTGATGATGACAACATGCTTGCAGAATTTACCTCTTGCGTGGCCCTACTACAGGTTTGGTTATGTGTTGTGAGTTTTGGTTGCATGTAGTTAGCTGATTTTTAGTGGCCACCATCCGCCGAAGAGTCCCAGAAGGACGAAACGCGTCGTGGATTAAGGTAACAACTTTAAATTAGCTACAGTTGTCATCAGCAGGTGAAAAGTTTTGTCGCCCCCAGCCAAGGCTGGGCTTTATTTTCTCTATGCTTTCCCAACCTGTCAACCCTTCTCCAATCTAAACTATGCCTAGATCCGTCATAGAAAATGGGTTTGAGTTGAACCAAGGTGCTAAATATATTTAGATGATATCATATCACACATGAATGCCCAATGCTATTTTTGTGGTCACTTAATGCACAGTTAAGACAGACGCCGAGTGAATACGCCAGTTAATGCGCTGCGCAGAAGGCGCATTAGACACCTTGAGTAAACTTTTTGTATAAATGGCAGTACTTATACAAATCAACAGACCTAGGTAGGCAGTGGAGCAATGTTGCGCTATCTGCTGGAGAACTAGCCTATCAGATCGTGTCACATCTCATCAGTCAGTACAATCAATGTATCAGAGATATCTAACTATTCTCACGGACCTAGAGCCACGGTCCTTCTAGTCAGTGGCACATTCACTCGGTGTCTGCCTGAAAAGCCTGCATTAGCGACCACAAAAGTTACATTCGGGAAATCACTTAAAGGTATGTGGCACCTTGGGTATAACACGCATGACAGGGTCAGGTGGTTTTGTATTGTTAGACTCAAATATAAAAAATATATTATGATTATCAAATTAAATCTCAACAGTCAACACTGAACATTGTTCAAATGCTGCTATACTAAATAGAATACTTTTTTTATGGTTTTCAATGTTTCACTTCTAGAACTGCACAGAGAATGACCCTCCGTGCCCCATGATCCTACTCGAGCGTTTTGGCTTCGAGATGAAGAAGGAATTCAAAGAGACGAAGCTGCAGCTCTTACTGTCTCCTGCGATCCTGCTCGTGTCCGATAAGGTGGTTCGCTCCAACAAGGAGAGTCACCTAACGCAGGGACACCTGATGTTTTTTTGGCCTGCAGGTAAGCTAGCTAGAAATCTATGCGATCAAAATATTATCATGCTCGAGGAGTAGCCTACCATCACCGTCGTCGTTCTTGTGGAAAACGAACAGGGCCATTCACAATTCGATGGGTAAAGCGTGAAAACGTCCAAGTAATGTACATATACATAACCACAGTTTTAATACAGCCATTTGTTGATTTACAAATAATTTAAACTGTTATTTGGTCTTTTAAATGTAGAAATGTTAACAATGAAAAGTAAGTCTCTCTAAACTGAGCTTTAATGTTCTTGACAATAATTGTTTTCCTCTGTACGTATACTATTGAAGTGGGCAGTAAATAGCTCTGTGATTGTTTCAGATCCGAGACCACGCGATGTTTAGTACCGAGGGAAGAAGTCTGGATGAAGACACGCTGGACTACGGCTGGCTGTTGGAGGGACAACTAGGGAAACTAAGCGGGAAGCTCACGGCACTGCAGGTTGGTACAACACATTCTGTCTCCTTTTAGCTCTCTACTGGAAAACCAGAAAATGCATGATGGCCCAGTAAACCAAAAATGCGGGCATATAGGGAACCACAAGTCTAACGCGGGAAGCGAGTTCAGTGCATTGGAAGAGAATGTCCCCATAAGAATAGCATTGGGCTTATTTTTAAAACGCTTGTATCTTTTGAACGAGAAGTATTTAAGAAATATCATTCACAGTATGTTAATCACCATTCTTTTCTTAACACATTTGATGCATTTAATTTATAAAAGTCGCAACAGAATTTGAATAAACGTTGTTGAAACACATGTATGTTTCGCGTTTTGGAGCGATTCAATGGAAAGAGACGCACAGTAGAAAAGAGAGAGAGAACCAACGCATGCGCACGGCCGACTAGCGAGGAGCAGCTTTGCACGTACAGCATCCAAGTGCACGGCGAGCTCGGCTGTCCGACATGTTTGTTTCTTCGATCCAACAGCCAATCACGGAGGATCGGCGCGCGACGCAGATGAAAAATGCAAACATCATCTTATTAAACTCAAACTCATTTAAATTCTAAACATGGTATTAATATTCTACTGTATGTGATAGTTGAAGAAAAGAATGGTTAATGACGTTATGTGAATGATATTTCTTAAATACTTCTCGTTCAAAAGATACAAGCGTTTTAAAATTAGCCCAATGCTATTCTTATGGGGACATTCTCTTCCAATGCACCGAACTCGCTTCCCGCGTTAGACTTGTGGTTCCCTATAAAAATAAGAAGGTTGTGTAAAGAATTAAATGTAATATGTAGAGGTAGTGAAAAATGGTGATAACGAAATTCGCGAATTTTTTTAAATATCCATTTTATCCTAAAATGTAATATTGTCGACGAATTACATCATTTAGAGATGGAAAAAACACATTTTGAAAACGCAAATTTCGCGAAATCTCGTGTATATCGCGAAATAACGAACGAAATTGTATAAAACTGGTCAAAACGCGAATTAACTCGCGAAATTAGGCATTTTAGAGCTCAAAATGTGGGGGGATGGTGGAGGTGCCGGTCCAGAATTTTGGTGGAGGTGCCGGTCCAGACCGAAAATTACGCGCGCAGCGGGCGGTACATCGTTTCGTGACGTCACGGGCTCCACGGAAATAGACCGTCAAAATAACGACGTGATTCACGGACTCCGCGGCAATAGTCCACCAAAATAATGGTGCGTACAAATATTTATTTTTGCTTTGGAATCGATTCTAAATATATTTGTTGGTCACAATGATAGATTCTCCCAAATTGGAATTTGTCATCCCTACTTAAAAGGCTTAAAGGGATTTTTTGGATTTTCATTTCATTTCATTTCATTTCATTTTTTTTTTTTTTTTTTTTTTTAGTATAGGCCTATGTTTTTGACCATTTAAATGAAATCGCGAAAAACGCAAAATTTGGGTTTTATGAAACGAAATTTGGATTTTTATATCACCATTTCTCATTACCTCTAGTAATATGTTAATTTAACAGTTGTGGTAGGAAAGCTGTCCAGAGATAGCATGCCTACTTCAGGTAAACGAGGTATAGTGTGTGAAGATACCTAGTTGGGATGAAATGTTCACTTAGGCGTTTCACCTTTTCCTTTCTTTCCCAACCAGTGAACACATCACCAGTGGCTTTACAGTCTCTTATGTCTTCTTATCCTATGCTCACATTGACATATTCATGTCATCATGTGTCTTGACAACCAATAAAGGTAGGACTCCTGTTTCATCTTGGTCATGCTCCTAGGCATACCTTCATAGTGCCCTTTCAACGTTGCACAGAAGATCATTGTTTTGTATGTTGGTCTACTTGCAGAGATTAGAAACTACGTACTGCACATTCACTACTTGCCATTGTAAGTAATATGGATGCTAGTGTAGGCCTACCTATTGTAAATGTTCTTTAATAATGTGCCCTCCGAACTAGTGCCCAGACAAGAGGAAATGCAGTAGCCTACAGAATACAGAAAGGACGCTTCTGGTTTTACCATGGGCAGGCGTCTCGGCCACTTAAAGTCCTCGGGAGAATACATAACAGTAATAAATATTTAATAACAACCGTCCTCTTGTCTTTCAGCTGCACCACCTGATCACCAGCCTGGAGACGTTCCTGCTCTTAGCCCTGGACGACGAGAATCACCTCCGCGCCCCGGGCGTTCAGAAACTCTGCCACCACAACCTGCCACCGCTAACCTGCTCCGAGTCGGATCCGGACACGCGATATCGGTGCCCCTTGTCCAACGAGATAAAGTACAAGATGAACCGGCTTGCCATCGATACCATTGATCTCTATCTGCTGGAGAACTCAGACCGCTCTGCATGTTTGGGTGAGTGCAACCGCTTATCGAGACCTTAATGTGCACTTGGTTGCTCTTGATTGTGAATTAAAGAGACATGATCTATTACTTAGTGATAGGATGTATTGATAGTTGATACTTTATTTTTAGTTGTTATATTTGTGTGGCTCGTTGGTCTTGTGGTTAGCATCTTTGCTTCCAATGCAAAAGGTCCAGGGTTCAATTCCCGCTATAGGCAGAAGCTTTTCATCTGATTTGGATGTAAGTCCTTCAGTTCTTGGCTTGTACAGTACTTCTTGTAGCTACAGTAAATCTTGGTTTCCCCCCAGGCGTCGCCTATCCGCCTGTCAACGTGCAACCTGCACGGTCACCAGGTGAAGTCGGGTGTTACCGGGGTGTTGCCGGCGGTAAGAGTGAGGCAGTTCATCTCGACGGGCAGACATTTCAACCATCATAACCAGAGCAACACCAACACAGGCACCACGGGCAGCGGACGGTCACACAACGGACACAGGTACAGACTGTGTGCGATAATTCTTAATTCAAATTGTAAGAAAAAATCTATTTAAAAATCAAATTAGAAAAAAATTTAAAATCCTGTTTTTGCACAGAAAATCTAAGGCCTATGATCAATATTAATTGTCAAACTGCTAATAGATCTACGCCTTTGGCAGCTAAAAACGTATAACAAAAGATTGCTTGCTAAGAGCATTAATGCCCTACGTAATTGTAACTAATTATTATTATTATTATTTATTATTATTTATTTTTAATTTGCAACATACAGATATTAGACCATATAGGCCCTACAGAGCATATTGATGGCGACAAGCAGGGCTGGACTGGCCCGCCGGGAGACCGGGAATAATCCCGGTGGGCCGCCAGCCTGTTGGGGCCGGTTACGGCCCACGCACGGAAAGTGTGGAATTGTGAATGATAAAATATTGGCTCTATCTATTCTATTAGTGAAAACCGATGTACTTCGATAATAAGTAACCACACGTAAGAACCCCACTGGACATCAGTGCCTCATTTAGATAATTTGACAGGTGCCTTTGTTGAAGTGTCTGTCTCGTCTCTAATGTAAATCGTGTTATTGTAGTCGGAAATGTTGGGGCCTTGAGAATGTTAGGGTTGATTTGTCAGGGCCGGTCAGAATTCGTAAGATTGCTGTGGGGGGGCCTTTGACAATGACAAAAAGACACAAAGTGTCAAGAGGCGACTTCATCTTCATTCATGCGAAATGTTTGTGTGATGTGTTTGCTTTCATTGACAAAAGGGAGGAAACCTCAAGATATAATCTAATTCTAAGAACTCTCAACACAACAATTTTAGCCTACTACAGTTTCAGTATTATTAACTTGCCAACAAACTTACAATAGGATGAATACCACTATCCGTCTCGTTTTAGTGGTGTCAAGTTAAATTTTACTAGGTATATACAATAATCTAACCAACCCATACATTTTTGCGAGCAGTCACTACTCGTCAGTTGATCGAGGACGAGGACCATATCTTGCCTTCTGTTATAGTAGTGTTCTGACGTTGTGTCTTGCTTTGGACTTCTCCATATAGAGAGTATAATATTGTAGTTGCGTTTTGCATTTTTCAATATTGTGATCCATTTAGTGTAATTTGTGCACATAATATAATGTAAACAAAATTTGCGTGTGAAAGTGGCAGTTAATTCCCGGACGGTTTGGTATGTACCAATATATTTGTTGCTAACATTAATTTTAAGATAATGAATAGTGATTTGAAACGTAAAAGGAAAGGTGGCGCGGAAAAACAAAGAGACAGAAAACGAAAACTTCTTGCGGAAGATGGAAATAAGTGTAAAAAATTATTGGATCTTTTTAAACCAACAACCTTGACTCAACCACCGACGGAAGCCAATCAAGTTCAAGACAGGAGTGCGGACAAAAATAACATCAGTGATACTTGTTCAGACGACATCAATAGTAATGTAAATAATGTACTGATAAGTGAAGTGTTTCCAACCCCACAATCACAGATACGCGTGGATTATTTTGAACCATCGACCAGTTCAACACGGCCTGCGTAGGTACCCAGAAAGTGGCAATAAAGAATGTATTTCTGGTGACGCTGAGGTATTAAATACTGCCCCAACTAACGATAACGTAATTAGCACAAGACCTAGCACAAATTTCGAACGTCCACAATCAGAACATTTAGAAACATTCTTTAAACGTCATCCAGTCCAACCTAAAGATAGTGACGGCGATTTGCCATTTACAAATACCCATTGTGTATTTTTTAGAAGTGACGGGATCTGCAGAAGTTGGTTGTCGTATTGTCGCGAATCTAAACAGCTCTTTTGCACGGTTTGTTTAGCGTACGGCAAGACTTCAGACGTAAATGCGTTCACAGAAGGAATGAGTGCCTGGAAACATGTGTACCAGAGAATCGACGAGCATGAAACCAGTAAACATCATTGTAAATGTGTTGAAGCGCATATGATGTCAACTAAAGACAGTGACGTCTATAGCTTGCTATTTTCAAAACAGAAAAAAATACACGATCAGCAAATAAAAGAAAAGAGGCAAGTTTTGGAACGTGTTATTGAAATTGTTCGACTGATTGGGAAAAGAGGACTCAGTTATCGATCGCTAAACGATGCCGCGTATACATTAGATAATGAGGCTATCGATCACGGAAACTTCCTGGAAATATTAATTCTTTTGTCAAAATTTGATCCGCACCTTCGAAATCATGTTAATATTGTCACAGAAAAGAGCAAACAGAGACGTGAATCAGCCTCTGGCAGCAAGGGGCATGGGGTTTAATCACCTTCATTTCAAAGACAACAGTTAACTATGTAATTGAATCGATTAGGAAAATGATAAAACATACAATTTCAGACGAGATCAAACCGGCAGGAATGTTTTCTGTGCAACTAGATACAACCCAGGACGTAAGTGTAAAAGATCAGTGTTCGATAGTCATTCGATATGTAACGGATAGTGTCCACGAAAGGCTTATCTCTGTCGCAAACTGCACATCATCAACAGGAAAGGAAATGTTTGAGTTATTTCAGAAGGAAATTACTGCGTGCAACATTAATATTGAAAACTGTGTAGGTAATTCAACGGATGGAGCGGCAAATATGCAAGGCCAGTACAAAGGTTTCACTAAATGGTTAAAGCGAGGCTGCTCCAAACCAAATTCACGTCTGGTGTTACGCCTACGTACTAAACCTTGTCCTCAGTGATACAACCCAAACAACGACAGCTGCAATTAGCTTATTCCAACTACTTAATGCATGCGCTGTGTTTTTACGAGAGTCATACAAGCGAATGGATGTATGGAATAATAAAACCGAAAAATCAAGACAGCGGCTCAATGTTATCGGTGAGACCCGTTGGTGGGCTAAAGAGAGTGCGCTTAAAAAAATATTCGGCAATTTCGACAACCCGTCCTCTTCAATGTTCATAGAGTTGCTGCAAACTCTACACGAACTAGCGTCATCACAAGCTTTTAACGCTAAAATCCTAGACACTGCTCAAACATTGCTCGACAAGTTCACACAATTTGAGACAATAGTTACAGCAAAGCTATTTCTTCGTGTATTTCAACACACTGGGTCTCTCTCAAACTATCTGCAGACGAGAGGTATGGATGTGCTACAGGCATATCGTAACGTAGAGAGCACTATCCAGGCATTGCGATCCAATTCCAGAGATTTCGATGGAATTTATGAAAGCGCTAATCAATTTGTGGAATGGGCTAACAATACACTTGAAGACCAGGGAATAGATGTTTCAGTAGAGGAGACATTTCCCGAGAAACGTGTACGAACTCCGAAAGTGATGGATGGTGAACAAAGAACAAACACATCTGTGGGAGGAAATGCAAATGAGCGATATCGCATTCAAGTGCACAATACAATCATGGACAAAGTTGTGAGAACCTTGGAAGATCGATTTCAAGGTCACGATACGTTATTTGCTGATATCGCTTGTTTACATCCTCAAAATTTTCAAGATATCATCGATCAAGGTTTACAGCAGCCCGCTTTACAGCGTCTTAGCGGTATTCGTACAAAATATGACGAAAATGCTACAGCTGCAAATTTAAGAGAGGAACTGCTTGATTTTGCTCATAAATGAGATAAATTTTAAAAATTCTGTTCCCGAGGAATATCTAAACTTGCAGATAAATGAAGAAGACGAAGAAGAAGATGAAGACGACACATTGCGTGAAAATGATAATTCGGAACGAAATGCGAAAATTGATGAGTACAAAAACTGCAAATTTTGTAAAAACTGTCCCGTGTGTTGTTTCTCAGTATTGAACAAATATAATTTCTTCAGTCAAACATACAAACATTTATTCAGTGCATACAAACTTTTGCTAACTCTTTCCTCAACTCAAGTAGCCTGTGAACGATCATTTTCGAAACTGAAATACATTAAAAACAGATTACGAAGTTCAATGAATTCTTCACACTTAGAAGCATTTATGCTCATGTCGGTGGAAGTAGATGTCTTAGTTGGGCTTAATAATGACTCCATAATTGACGCTGTGGCTGAAATGGCTCCTGGATTAAAAAAACTTCTGGCGTATTGATCATTGTTGGTAGGCCTAAGTTTAACCCGCTTCTTATAAGTATAGAAAATATATTGTACAAAGAAATAGCAATTATAATACAAATTTGCGGCGTCTGAGGATTGAACCCAGAACCTTCGGCTCTACTTGCCACTACGCTACTCTCGCCAATTGAGCTGCTGTGGGGCGCGGGGACAATACTCCAGTAAATTATAAGTTTTGTAATTGTTGACACATAATCGATCAGAAATGCTTTTTTACCAGCTGGACGAGTTATAAATAATGTATACACTATCGTAAAAGAGAAGAATGTAATTTATTTATTTTTCGTGCTCTAGCCCACAGCTTTATGGACAACGTAAGTTT
The DNA here is from genome assembly GCA_024449915.1 of Sweltsa coloradensis. NCBI lineage: Eukaryota > Metazoa > Arthropoda > Insecta > Plecoptera > Chloroperlidae > Sweltsa > Sweltsa coloradensis. The sequence goes on from JAMZAV010002093.1 coordinate 39,694, forward strand.
AAAATTAATACGGAAATATTTGTCAATTGATTTCAATTAGGCATATAATATTTGATTAAAAATTGAGATTACGTAATTATTAATTTAGCTACAATAACCGTTCACTCAATAATTAATGTAGTTAATAAATTAAATGTAATTAATATTAGTAAAATTTTACCCTTTCTGGTTAGTTCTCCACCTCGGTACGGGTAACGTTCACCACCGCTCTGGGCCACCGTCAGGACGAGAGGATATATTATAAATAAATTGTTACAGCATTTTTGTAATTTCACTCCTTTATGGGCCAATCAATCGATACCCAAAAATGGACGGTCCAAAGTAGGCTCCCGGATTAAAAAAATTTCTGGTGTTTGATTCAAGTAAGTTAAAGTTACATTCTATTTTAGAATAAACACATTTTTGGATTATTATTGTTATTAAATTGCTATTTGTTGTGAATGTTGACATCCATGATATGAATCGAACAGGAGACTTCAATGTAGCTGTCGTTACTAAAAGAACACATGGAAAAATCCATTCACATCTCATCACCCATGAGTTGGGTAGTGTGAATATAAGGTTATTTAGCATAAGCCCGCTTTGAGAACATTATGAGTGAATGATAACAATTGTCATAAACTATTATCTAAGTAAAACTTAATTTGCAATGTTCCTCGTTTAGTGAACTCAAAAGTTACACTTGTAGCACTATCACTATAGGAACTTAAACGGTATGTTAATACATGAGCTTTCTTTTGTGATGTTTTAGTAAATACAAACGTTTTTTTTATCCACCCAATAAATGAGGATACTAAAATTTTGCCAACAAACTCGAACAATATTTACTTGCATAACAGTTGGAATTTGGGTAATTTTGGACTAACTTAGATAGAAAATGGTCAGGGGCGGTTTTAACGAGCTCTATTTTATCGATTGTTGGAAGTGACCCAAAACAGTAAAAATGGTCGTTTTTTGCAGATCGAAAGTAATGGAATTACCTGTTGAAAGTGTCGTTAAATTAACGGAAGTTAATTCAGGTGAACTAAGCAACCGCGGAAATTTATCTTAAAACGCATTTTAGGCCATCAAAATCACTGCATTACCCCAAAATTTTTTGCCTACGGCGAAAATAGCCTCCGGCGGCTGGGGCTTCGTCCCAGACTCCAGCTGTACCACGCACCTCGTGGGCCGGTTATATTATGTGTCCCGGGCCGCTTACATACTCCCAGTCCAGCCCTGGCGACAAGAATAAAAGGGCATAGCCCCATAACACAAAAGTTTCTTGCTACCATTTACTTCATTATAATTTCATTTATAAACTAACACAATGCATAACAAATAAATAAATCTATAAACTAAAATACAATCTAAAAGATATTAACTAAAACAGTTATCAAATAATATACAGAGCAGAGCGCATTACATTACATTTAATTTCTTAATTTTTGCTGCTATAAAACATAATATTTTTAGAATTGGTAGTAGACTTGGCCTATAAAATTTGTTATACATAGTCCTAAACAACAACAACAACAACACCAACACTCCCTAATCATTGTTGATTTCCCCCTCCCATGATGTTGATACACGTAATCCAAACTTTACCTTCCCTACTCGTGAGTGGACGTAACAACTGTTTGTGTCGTCTCGTCTCAGGTCGAGCAGCGGCGACGGCATGGATACTTGGCTGGAGGTCGGCTCGATAACGCTCGGCCCACTCGTCATCGAAGCCGCCATCTTGCTGCCCACGCCCGAGCATAATCTGCATCTCGTGCAACAAAAGTAAGTTGGCGTTCTCTGCTAGAAATGTATATTATAGATTAGGGACATTCTACAAGAAGACCTACATTTGTGGCGTTGGAATCTTAATATTTCCATGCAATTAATATATTTTTACGTAAACAGTATACCTGAGTACAGTAAGATCTCCTTAATTCGAGCACCCATAATTCGAAAAGCTGTGTAATTCGTAAAATAAAACTCAGTTCCCTGCCAAGAGTATGAGAACATACATGTGAAAAGATCTGTTTAAATCGAAATTTCGATAAAGTGTAATTCGAACAAAATAATTTCCCCTGTCATTAAAATACCCTTCATAATTTGCCTGATAATTGGAAACAGTTTTAAGCAATCGCGTAATCCCAACGACTGCAAACCGCCGTCAAAGCTTTGCCGCCGTGTAGCTATTTGCCTCCTATCGTTCTGCACTGTCTGCCACCCGGCCAGCAGAAATCCCTGCCCGCCCGCATCTCCCCTCTCTCTCCCTAGTCTTCAGCGCAGGCGATACGTGTTACTTTGTCCTGCCCACTTCCCCTCGCCGCTACCGAGCTAAGAATAGATTCTCCAGTGAAACAAGAAAAAAAAACGACAAATGCGAGAAAACACAAAAAGAATTTAAAAAAACAGGAAAAAAACATCTTTTACTATCTGAAAAATATTTATTTATGCCTAGGCCTATCAGAAAAACATTGAAAAATAAACACACAGGCCCTGTCCTCACTTGAGTGATAGGCCCTACCTCCCTACCACTTCAATAAAAGGCCATTTCAAAATCATTAACCTGACCGTTCGTTATCCTTGCCTTCCGAAGACATCGTAATCTTTCAGCTGTGGCAGTGACACAAGATCATGACGCTCTCTTCAACGCTGTACAGATCGTTAAAAAAACATCACTCATGTTTACTTAAAATATAACTGGAATTGATTGATCAGGCCTACTTCAAGATCGATTTGATTAGGAAAGTTTTGCAAAAAATCTTTAAATAAAGATAGTTTCACCCTGTATCACAACGCGAGACGTACCGGTAACCAACTGATTGTGTGGGCCTAGAACAATGTTATGTTTTGCAACTGTGTGTAGATGGTCATCTTCACAGTTTCCACTGTTCTTCTGACCGTCATTACTCGTCTTCTGGTTATTCAACGCTAAATCAAGTTGAATATTACGTACATAGGCGAATGGTGAAAAAGAAACAACAACAACAACGTCATATAACATCGAAATAACAACAAAGATGCAATTCTTCCTAGAAGTGTGATCTTTATGCGCACGCGCACCGTTGCGCGCAACAGGCGGAGTCTAACTTAAAGGCTGGTGCAAAATAATTGCAGATGTTAAAACAATATTTAAAGAAGATAACACGATTACACGATCGAGAGGAAACTGAAAGAGGCAGCAGTTATGACTTATTTTCCTAACATCATTCGTCAACCAAGTCTTGAGCTTCCCGCTATGTGGGGGTCGTTGGTTCACAACAGGGCGTGGAGGGGCGCCACCAAGTGTGCCTCTTAAGGCGAGTCTCAGTAACCTCACGTCCGAGGAAGGTGATGGATGTCACCAAAATATTACGCAGCGGACGAGTACTGTGCATTGTTATTTTAACCGTGTTTTGTTCAGGAAACAATATAATTATATATCCCACACATAACAAAAACTTGTAAAAATTCAGCCAAACCTTAAACACTCAAAAGAAATGAGATCTAAAAAAAAGGTCCAAGCTCATCTACCCTTCCACATTTGCGCATTCTTAATTCATAAACGTACAGTGTCTCGTAACAACACCCTTGAAAAGCTTGGCAAAAAGGAATTTGTAACTATTAATTTAAACGTAATTGTTCATCCAAATTCTTTTTTTTCTAATTAATTTTAACGTAATGGTCATGCATGAAGGGTAGATGAGCTTGGTCCTTTTTTTAGATCTCATTTCTTTTGAGTGTGTAAGGTTTGGCTGTATTTTTACAAGTTTTTGTTATGTGTGGGATCTCATTACTTTTTCAAGTTCCATTGCAAAATTATTTGTTAAAATATAATAAATTTATCACAGTCAATTTAATTGCTATGGTATTACCAACTAGGAAAACGCTTAAGTCCCGCCGCGTTGATGGATGAGCGTTTTTGTAAGTTTTTACTTTGCGTGAGACCACTTTTCCTTTGCAATTGCTTTGTGAATGCATTGTAGGTGATTGTTGTCAAGTTTCTATTGTTACCTGTTAATTGTTATTATAAACCTAAAAAACCCATATTAAAACCTTTATTCCGTGGATTCTAGCAAACTTTTTCAAATTTTTCTTTCAGAAAGCAATACATCACCATTACCTTAATGTCCCATGTAAAATATGAACGTTGTAGCCCCACCCGTCTGGTCAGAATCGGCCCTTATGTCACGAAAATATCGCACTAAAAATCGAAAAAAAATCGTAAAAGTACGATATTCATGAGAAATATTTCGTCGATTGTACCCAAAAACGTGGCAGGTCTAAGTTCAGAGATCTCAAAGGTCTCCAAAAAATTTCATCGCAATTGGAATATCGGTTTAGCCGGAATCATGTTAACAAACACTCAAAAATACAAACAGAAAAAACAACAAAAACGAAAAAAAATCGTAAAGAAGCGATTTTCATGAGAAATAATTTTTCGATCGCGGTAAAAAAAGTGGCAGTTCTAATTTCAGAGATTTCAAAGGTCTCCTGGAAATTTCATCGCAATTGGAGTATCGGTTAAGCCGGAATGGTGTTAACAAACACACAAAAATACAAACAAAAACAAAAAACAAAAACGAAAAAAATCGTAATTTTAAGAGAAATAATTTTTTGATCGAATTTTCGTATGGTGCAGTTCTAAGTTCAGAGATTTCGAAGGTCTCTATAAAAATTCATCGCAATCGGAGTATCGGTTTAGCCGGAATCGTGTTCACAGACACACAAAAATACAAAAAAAAAGAAAGAAAGAAGGAAGAAAAAAAACATTCCGGATTTTTTTCTCCAGTGTAGTGAAATGGAATCTTCGCTTCGCTTGCTACGCTCATCCAACTAACAATAGAATGAAAAAATATAGTGGTCCAAAGACTTGCTTTTTGTAAACAATGTAGGCGATTATTGTCACGTAACTATAGTTACTTGTTAATTGTATGCCTGTGTGACTTTAGGGTCCAATTGTGACTTTCTGAGTCCACTAAGCCCACTCGACTGAGGTACACCTGACCTTACTGCCCCGCGTTCTGGGTCGCCAATTGTGACTTGTAGGCTGGTTCTGAACTCGAAAGTCGCAAAAACAGATCTAGGTCCGCAATAATTAAAAAACAAAAAAAATAAAAAAAAATAAAAAAAATGGCTCTCTAACTAACTCATTCACGATAACTTGTACAAAGAAACAAAAGTTAAATAATCCGAACTCGCGGCCAACCGATTCAGTGACGCCGCTGGAAAGTCGCTCAACGACGCCGTTTGGAATCTGTGTACCCAAAGTACACTGGTCCCAAACCTTACCCTGGCGCTGCGATGAGGGGGGTCGCCTCCAGGCGATGATGCTCTGCCGGTACCCAGCTCCTTGGTCCTCACGTGCTTAGTGGCTAATTTTATAAACTATGCAACTAGCTAGAACATGCATTGGGTGACTTGATGACGGTTCGACGTGATGCGTCAACATGCTAGGTTATGAATGGAACAAAGGATGCTTCCATTGACTGACTCGACTCTCTGTTTGGGTAATGTGAATTCAACTTTATATTGTGGAAAGTTATTTGGTAAACATGGTACAAAAGATGACAAGTTGACAAAGAAAAAATAAAAAAAAAATGATTGGATCCAATTTTCCCCCTTTAGATTTGTTTAGAATTTCAAATAAACATGATCAAATGAATACAAGACATACAAGTTTCCTCATTACATAAATGGTTTGTTTGCTACTCAACACTCTCTCTGCGCGGCTTTGTCCCACGGCGTCGTACGCGTCGTTTTCATGTTAGCGCTCCCTGCGCCCTGCGTCCAGTCCGTCGTCCGGCGATTTCCTGCGCGTCCTGGTCTTGGCTTCCTCCAGGAACGACGTGGAATATTCGACGACTGATGGGGAGGGGTACGTGATGTGTATGCACGCACAAGATTTGGGACTAACTGAATGAATGCGCCGAAGGCCTAGATACCACCAGCATAATGTGCTGACTGAGGAGGTTAGGAACTGTTATAGCTCGAGTATGGACAAAATTATTATGAGAAACAAGGAAAAAGTATGGTTCACATTAGGAAACATCGGAGAAAATAGGACAATTAGCCGTATGGATAACCATGATCAGGCGTGGGTCGTCTCGTACGTGAGAGGATGGAAAAATGGCGCCTAGCGTGGCATGGCTGGGCCAAGGATACCCTACGCTCTCACTACGTAATATTGATAAGGATAGTTATATTGATATCTAGTTGCCTTGTCGGTCGGCGACGCTTCTCGTCGGCGATCCGTGGTCATCCTTGCGACTCCATGGTATTTCCTATGAACTCCGGGTACAGCAAAAACCACTATTTCTTCGCACTAACTCACAAGAAGATCACGCTTCGGTTCTTCCTCACGACCAAGTGGACGCACACCCCGTAGCAACGTCCTTGCGCATGCGCTCCCACGCATTTTTGGCGGGTGTCGCGCATCTCTCAGGCGCAGGTGGGTCGAGTCGCCGCAAATTCAAACTTCGAGTGCCCGCCGATGGCCCTAAGCCAATGGGACGGCAGCGTTCCTCAAATCACGGTCTACTCGATTCCACCTGTTGGTGTTACTTTCCACGAGGCACTGGCTCCCTGGCCTGGCTCGCTGGCTTGGCCGCATTCCGATGTCACGTGACTATTGATTTTCTCGGTTGTCGCCTGAACGAACGATCCCCAAATCGACCGTCTGAGCTACCCTACAGGCCGAGCTCGCGTTCCCGAAAACTATGCATAAAAAATCGATTGACAAACCACCTTGTCAATCGCCTATAGCCCCCTAGTAGGCTATTTATGTAGACCATAGGTCTAATTACTAGGCACTGAAAACACTTGTGATATTATTTTAGTAAGATTTCTCCGCTTTATGGTAAACTTTGGATATTTGCGTATGCAAATATTTATGCAAAAATTTGGGTGTGGCAGGCCTAACAGGCTGCCCGGCCACACCTGTATACGCGTTTCCAAGCAAAGATAGATGGCAGCACTAAAACGCAACATGGTATGAGGAGTACATAGCGGCCTAAGAGCTGAAATTCCTTAGCAATATTTAGCATCACTGAAACAGGTTAAAAAAAGTTTCATGTGAAACATTTCTTAATCTTGTCGATTGGTGGTGAATAACACTTGCGTGAGGAGTCAACAGCAGCCTATGGCCGGTGCCTTCCTCGACAACATTGAACGCACTAGAGGTATTGTAGTAACTGGTAGACTTGAGTTATTAGAGTGGTGTTTCATGACTTGTATGAGGAGTACATAGCGGCCCAAGAGCCGAAAGTCCTAAGCAATATTTAGCATCACTGAAACAGGTTAAAAAAAGTTTCATGTGAAACATTTCTTAATCTTGTCGATTGGTGGTGAATAACTTGCGTGAGGAGTCAACGTACAGCCACGTCCGGGCGGCCAAGGTCAGAAAGTCCTTGGCAATAGTTAGCATCATTGATACAGGTTAAAAAAAGTTTCTTGTGAAACATTTCTTAATCTTGTTGATTGGTGGTGAATAACACTTGCGCGAGGAGTCAACAGCAGCCTATTGCCGGTGCACTTCTTGACAACATTGAACGCACTAGAGGTATTGTGGTAACTGGTAGACTTGAGTTATTAACTTATTCGAGTGGTGTTTCATGACTTGTATGAGGAGTACATAGCGGCCCAAGAGCCGAAATTCCTTAGCAATATTTAGCATCACTGAAACAGGTTAAAAAAAGTTTCATGTGAAACATTTCTTAATCTTGTCGATTGGTGGTGAATAACACTTGCGTGAGGAGTCAACAGCAGCCTATGGCCGGTGCACTCCTCGACAACATTGAACGCACTAGAGGTATTGTGGTAACTGGTAGACTTGAGCTATGCGAGAGGTGTTTCATGACTTGTATGAGGAGTACATAGCGGCCCAAGAGCCGAAATTCCTTAGCAATATTTAGCATCACTGAAACAGGTTAAAAAAAGTTTCATGTGAAACATTTCTTAATCTTGTCGATTGGTGGTGAATAACTTGCGTGAGGAGTCAACGTACAGCCACGTCCGGGCGGCCAAGGTCAGAAAGTCCTTGGCAATAGTTAGCATCATTGATACAGGTTAAAAAAAGTTTCTTGTGAAACATTTCTTAATCTTGTCGATTGGTGGTGAATAACACTTGCGTGAGGAGTCAACAGCAGCCTATGGCCGGTGCACTCCTCGACAACATTGAACACACTAGACGTATTGTGGTCAAATACTGTTATATTGTAATTTTACAGTATTTGTTGTGGTAACTGTTAAACTCTGAGGAAGTAGAGTTGTGTAGCATGACTTATGTGAAGAGTAAACTGTGGTCCATGGCTATATTTCGTCCTTAGCAAGATTAAGCAAGATTTAGTTAGGTTAAAAAATTCTTGTGAAACCTTTCTTAATAATTTTTATTATTTTTATATTATATTATATTATTATATTATTATTATATATATTTATTATTATTATTATTATTATTATTATTATTTTATTATATTATATTTTTATTAACTAATTATAGCACGATCTTTATCTATCATGAACTAATAACGTTGCAATCTAGTTAATGTAAAGTCATGTATGCAAGTGGAATTTTGAGGCTTTGCGACGCTATTTTCCCTTCCGATATTGATAAAGTTATATCTTGATTAATTTTCTGTAGAAGGATTTTAACGATATATGATATGCGTTTTTTCACCTCAAGTGAGTCATTTTATAGTTCACATGAATGTATTTTTTTTTGTCTAATGTTGGAATTTTCTATTCTCTGTTACAGAACCTTGGAAACGTGATTGGCTGGTCGTGTCACGTTGTCTCGTCAATCCAGACCGGGGTCCTTTAAAGATTCGCCTAGATTATTCTATTTTTAATTTTTAAATTAAATTTGGAAAAAACTAATCGTTTCTTGATCGGGTCGGGAAACTTGTGCATTTACTTCCTCGCAGTGTTTCCTGGGCATTATGTTCGTCCAGTGTGGCATTCGATTGATGCACTTGGCTTACATTGTGGCTTAAATTTGCACGCTCTACCCAAGTCTGCTAGAACAACCAGTCTCACGAAAAGTTATTGTCAATAAATCAATCTCGAAACATCAATGCATAAATAATCTAGTTTAATGTAAATAAAATACAACTTTATTTCATTATTATGAAATTCAATCTTTATTGACAGCTGGCCAATGGATGACCACGGGGATCCAACATACTGATCAATACAAAGTACAATTGCTTACAAAATAAATCATTTCAGAAAATATATAACAGTAGTATGAAGTTAATCATAATGATTAAGAACATTGTTGTAAAGATGATGATGCTAAATAATGATGGAATGCTTTAAAACAGTGGAAACAATTTTGTCAATTAATGAGAGGGGGTTGAAATAGCAGTTAAGAAAAAGGATGAAAAATGAATGAACGGCTGCACGTGCTCCTATTAGAAACCGATGATCTTCCATTGTTTGGCAGGAATGTGATATATTCTTGCTAGATCAGCTATGCAAGGTTGGTAAATGATTATCTTTTCTTCACTCACATCTTCTGCCTGGTTGTCTCCCAGTTCAAAGCGAATGGTTGGATCAAGAAACTAGGTGCCCGCACTCAGGCACCTTATACAGCAAGCAGAGTTGGGGTGATTTCGAGGTGCCACCCAGCCGTCATGAAACGTGATGTGAACTTGAAAACTATCAAAATCGAGGGGATTTAGGTACCTAACATTCATGCCAAATTTGGTTGGGATACGAGCATTTCTTCTTGGTGAAAAAATGGCTTGAAACATGCTCAAAATCACTTTAAGGATGTAAGCTTCTACTGCTAGCTACTGCTAGTACGGTCTAATTCGTCAGTTTCAATCGGCCCACGATTCTGACCAAACGGGTGGGGCTATAACGTTCATATTTTACATGGACATTAAAGTAATAGTGATATAGGGTCTTTTGAAAGAAAAAGTTGAAAAAGTTTGCTGGAAGGCTTCCAAATAAAGGTTTCAATATAAGCCTTATACAAGAATAATCAACAGTAACTATAGTTACTTGACAATGATCGACTACATTGTTTACAAAAAGCAAGTCTTTGGGCCACTAGATATTTTACATCCTATTGTTAATTGGTAATTCTCGACTCTAAAGGAAGTGGGCTCGAATCCCTTCTAGGCATGGCATTCTGTGTCTTACTCTTATGTCTTATGTCGAATGCATTACACTTATTTAACTTTTGTGCATGCTATATTTTCACACCGAGCCTATAGGCTCTTTTTGAAAGTATGGTATTGTGTCTTTGGGGAGGAAACTCTTTTTCACGAAGAGATTGAGTTGGAGTGGAGGGGAGTGCTGGGGAAGGGAGGGGAAGGAGGGGTAAAGGGGAGGGAATGGTGGCTGTTCCTTTGCTGAGAAGTCGCTCACTCGCGAGTGTGCTTTGCATGGGATGAGCAAGAAAAAGAGAGAAGATTGGAAGAGATGGAGGATAGTGTTGGGACGTTACCTACCAGGAGAGTCAGGACCGTCGGGAACCGGTCGTTTCCAGGGCGAACCATTCGGCCTAAGCCTACGTTTGGGTTGACCGGTCCCTTATGTGTTTGTCCTTGCAGCACCCGCCCTGCCCGGGCCTCGAAGTGGCGACTCTGCAGTACAGGGGTGTTGCCTCGTGCGGTTAGGACTTAACTACGCTACGATACACTCGACTCTAAAGGAAATGGGTTCGAATTCCTTCTAGGCACGGCATTCTGTGTTTGTCCTTGCAGCACCCGCCCTGCCCGGGCCTCGAAGTCTAGACCCTGCCGTCCTGGGGTGTTACTACGTGCGGTTAGGACTTGGCTCCGATACGCTCGACTCTAAAGGAAGTGGGTTCGAATCCCTCTTAGGCACGGCATTCTGTGTTTGTCCTTGCAGCACCCGCCCTGCCCGGGCCCGAGACCCTGTAGTTGAAAATCCCACAGTTTTTTTCGGGCCGTCAAAATGTCTCAACCCTGAGTGTGGGACAACATACATTTCTCAGTCAGACGCAGAGCGCGATATGGATGGCTTATCTACAAGTAGCGAGTGATATCATCACTTCACATTCCGGTGTCCCTCAGTGGCGCACTCAAGGGGGGGGCTTTGGGGCTACCCCCCCCCCCCCAGAACCCTCACAAGCACCAACATTTAATTTATATTTAAAGCTCTTCACTTTTAATATATCTTATGAATGATACATTTTGATGAAAATAATATTGAAACAAACAAATAAATAAAAGAAAGAAAGAAATCAAAACACCTTGTTGCGTCTTGAGTTTAGCGCTGTGGTTAGTTTGTGGTATTTTTTTTATTTTAGAGCTGCGCTTTGTTTTTATGACCGCTACACGCTCTAGTGGCAACTTTTTAGACCCAACCTAAGTTTCACCCGGCACCCCTAATCAGCAGCGCTGCCACTTTCAAGTAGTGCATTTCCGATTCCGAAGAATTGGATTTGTTAGAATAATTTTGGGGGGCTGATCAGCATAGGCGTGCGCAGTGCAGAGGGGGGCAGGGGGGGCATTGGCCCCCACATTAGCCCTAGAAATGTTATCAAAATAACTGATCACGTTTAATAATTTATACGAAATTGAAAAAAATTAAAAAATGTTTAGGCCCTACTTAGTTTTTCGAATCCTTTATGGCTACCTACCTTTTTCTGTCATCATCTCACTTTTCAAGAAAAAGCTGCTAACTTATGTTGTATAACAAAAATGCCATAAGATATTTCGTGTAAATAATAGCTATTCTTACTCTCAAACGCGTTTTAAGCCCTCCCCCAAAAAAGTTACCCCCCAAAAAATGTCGCCTCCGGAGGCTGGGGCTACGCCCCAGACCCCCCATCCCTACTCCGCTGCCACCATTCCCCCGTCGGTATGGCAATCCTGTGGCCATGACCGCCCGGAAAACGGGGCCCCCTGGACAAAGCACATGAAATAAAATTTCTGTATTTATATCAATCAGTTGAAACTAAAATAAAACTAAAATAAAAAGTGTCAGAAAAATATTTTGAAGGTTTCCTGTAAGATTCCTTTTGGTGGTTTTCTAGTTTCGAGTATCGACTGCACAAAAATACCAAAATGTTGGTATTGTATTTAGCCCGCTACTTTTTTTCTAAAACCCACCAAATACATTTTAAAAACCCTGATTTTCAAAAATTTCGCCTGCGGCGCTGGTGTTGGGGGGGGGCCTGCCCCCCAAACCCCCTGTGCTTGCTTAACGAAAGTACAAATTATCAATTTTGCCCACCTCTGCCAAAATTCCTGCGGACGCCCTTACCTGTGGCCCCCCCCATTGTAAAATCTCTGCGCACGCTTTGCTGACCAGGATAGGTCAGCCCCCCCTGGATGAAATCCTGGGTGCGCCACTGGTGTCCCTGGACAGAGTTTAATCTTGTTTTCAATGAAGACAGTGGACCTACTAGTTCGGTATACTCATCTGTAGGATGTGTCTGTGATTCATTAACATGAACGTATGTGTGGTGCTGTACGTATGTTTGAGTGTATGTGTGTGAGTAAGTGTGGAAAGTATACATACTAGGAAAACGCTAAAGTCCCGTCGCGTTGATGGATGAGCGTTTTAAAGTTTTTATTTTGCGTGGAATATCTTTACTTTTGAAAGTGCTTTGTTTTGCTGCCTACGCATTGTAGGTGATTGTTGTCAAGTTTCTATTGTTCCTTGTCAATTGGTTTTATTTACCGTAAAAACATATATTAAAAGCTTTATTTCTATGGATTCTGGCTAACTTTTTCAACCTTTTCTTTCAAAAGGTACTACATCACCATAACCTTAATGTCCATGTATAATATGAACGTTGTTGCCCCACCCGTTTGGTCAGAATTGGCCCAAATGTCACGAAAATATCGCACAAAAATCGAAAAAAAATCGTAAAAGTACGATGATTCATGGAAATTTCTTCGATTGTACCCAAAAACATACAAACCTCTAAGTCAGAATTTCGAAGGTCCTGTCAAATTTCATCAAGATCGGATATGCGTTTGCCTGGTAGAGAGTTAACAAAACAGACAGAAAAACAAACAAAAAAACAAACAAACAAAAAAAAACACCCGAGCTAAATTTTTTGGGGGTCAGTGAAATTGAAGTCTTTGCTTCGCTCATCCAATAAATAGTTCGTTCCTTTATTAATAACACTTTAAATGTTATTATCCCCAAAAACATGATATTTTAACACACAATCTACAGCATAATACCGTTGAGTGAACAGTATAATATATTATTCACTCATCGATAATACTACAATCCGATTAAAAAATTATATCTTGTGAGTTGTAACTGATTTTAATTATTTTTTGTTCCACATATAGGTTCTATAACATTGTACCAAGCTGAAATAGTCATTCATATTATAACATTGTGCCTTAAAACTGTGCACAAATATACTGAAACACACAAACATATGCATTACGAAATCACACCTCTTCTTGGTAATCAGTGTAATATTTTGTCTGAACCACTTGCCCAAATGAAAAAACAAAATATACCGGATTTACAGAAAATGCTGATGAGAGCGTCAATAATGGCCAATATTTAAAAGATATCCTCCAAGGTCACGGGCATAAAGATCGTCCCCATGCTATTCCATGCTATTTTTTTTATGGGCTAGACCGAAAATTACCAAGTTTGACAATTTGTTGACGGCTCATGGTGGACCCAATAACTTTTCTGTTGCCTTGTACATTCATAATTTAAAGAAGAAGAATTGAAATTGAAAGAAGAATTCAAAGAGCGCATAAGAAAATACCAAGGTTGTTGTTGACTCTTGTCAGTGCCCTGCATTTGTGCAGGATATTTGGATTATTGTTGTAAATGTTTGGTAACCGAGTTGATGAACTCAAAACTGAACTTAATAAAGTTAATCTAAATCTAAATAACACATATTTTCATTTCATTTCTTTACTGCATACAGTACAGTTGATCATGCGGCACTGTTTCGGTTAAGAATGGCCAACTTTTAAACACTTGTAAACTGTGTTGTGTGTGTTAAAGGTTTTGAAGGTTTTTTGTTTAAAATAGCGACGTTAAAGGTTTTGAAGTTTTTTTTTGTTTAAAATAGCGACGTTAAAGGTTTTGTAAGGTTACTTACAGTGAGTGGTACCAGTGGCGTGCTTGACTGTTGAGTGGGTATGCTATCGGCCTAATAGTCGATCCCCGGGGTCTAGTGGGGGAAGGCCCCAGCTTAGATTTTTTTTGAAAATCACAAATTGTGGAATCGGTGCAAATCTACGCGTTTTAGACATTATTTTTGGATTAGAGAGATTGGTAAAAATGCGAAATAAATGCATTTTTTAGCACAAGGACCGTTAATTACGATTATAGTTAAACTACAAAAATTAAATAAAAGCTAACTAAATTGAATTTACTTGGTATTCTCTTTCATATTCAACTACTTAAAAGCTGTTACACGTGAACCAGTTATTTGAGACACTAAGACAATCGATGCCATTCTCTATGACGAAAACACTTTCATGCGTCACACATTCACTAAAAACTCACAATTCACAAAAACGCGTAAACTTTCAAACACTACTTTACTTGGTGAATGGCGTGTTGCGATCTGTGGGTGGCTCCGACCGTCCCTGCACTTACGAGTATACCCGAAAAACATTATAAAACTAGCCGTGAAACGCCGAAGTTTGGAGCTTACTCGGCCTAGGTTTTTTGTATTACCTCCCCCTCCCGCCTAGAAGAATGACCGACAGAACTCAATGTTAAAAGACCCATCCTTCAGTCTCCGAGAGTGCTCCGCTTACTTGCTCCCATAAAACAGACCCGAAGTCGAGAGAATGCATTGACCGAGCTGGTGAAACGCAACCCCCATTAGGATGGACAAAAATACAGACCGCGCTAAAGACATTTATCTTACAAAATGTTTATTCTGGCTATGGTAAACATACATTACTGTATTTAATCGAAAAAATACCGATTGAAAGAAAATGTGCTTGAATCATTGGGTATGCACCGCATACCTAGCATACCCAGACCGCACGCCCCTGGAGTGTACGGCTCGGTGGAAGTGCTGGTGAAAAGTTGGCCATTCTTAACCGAAACAGTACCGATCATGCTACCCATTGGCAGTACATTTTCTAATCTAGATTAAAAATTAAGTTAAGATATTTTTTAAATATTACTAAGTATCTCATGACTTGTCAACTAGTTGGCCTGAATGAAATTTATTTGTTGAGTTTAGCGGCGACCTGTTGATGACATTATTTTATTGATCGGGCATATTCTGAGTGGGGTTCCACACCAGCAGCATCAGCTTTGGGTTTATAATGGATATTTAGCTTGCAATTTAATGCGAGGCCCAGGATTTTTGTTCTGAGCTCTCTGCTAATAAACTTATATCTACCCTGAAAAATTATGTATTCAGAATTTTTACTGGTTATTAAATGTTTTTGATTTGACGCTTATTTTAGGCCCAAAACATTGAATACAAAACATTTGAATGCATCTGTATTGTGCTATCTTTACTAACCTCCGACATCTTCGGAATGTATAAAAATTGAAGGAAATTTTAAACATTGGGTTGGCTACATTAAATTTTGTATTTTTTAAATTAGGCGCCAGCACTGCCGACTGGAATCTGGACTTCATACGCATTTTGCATTTTGCTGGCGGTGGATTTTTGGGATTTTTGTGACGCTGGTGACGCCATTGAAAATTCGCACCTTTTCATTTTTTGTGAAAATTTGGTTGGTTTTTTTAATAAGGTAGGCTTGAAAATTGTGGTGTGTATTGTGCAAAACACCTTATTGGTTTAGGTTTATATCATTTAGCCACACGAGCTTACTTTTAAGACGTAGGGTATGCCCTTCTAGGCTAGAATTCATGAATGGAAATTTTGAGGTTATGTTAGATTCTTTTTCCTAGCGGCATGGGAGTTTCCTCCCCATACCCCGTAAGCTAGAGTGACGCATTATGACCTAACGGTTGACGCGCCCTTGAACTTAATTAATCAAATCCTCCTCTGTTGTGCCTGTCACTCCACTTAATATTTCTGGTTCCCTTGTTCCATTATCTCTTTGCTCACATGGCCCCTACTGCTCAACTTCTCTTCATTCAGGCCAAGGGCCTAGACTTAGGCCAATAGGCTAGGGTAGGGGCCTAGGCAGGCCTTAGGGTGTGACCGTTAAGGCGGCGTTCACACTACCTAATTGGTTTAGTTATAAGGGGATAGGAAATACGTGTTAAATTGTTGGCTGTGGCTATTTAACCGTAGCTACGGAAAAATTACGTTATACAATTTAATTTAACCGGAGACTGTACTACGGTAAATTTAAGCATGCTATTTTAGCCGTAGACTTTAGGCCGTAATAAAAGTGTCGTCCTTCCGTCGTCCTTTTTTGCTGTTTTAGTCAACAAAAAAACATCAAGACCTTTTACATCGCTATTTTAAACGCGAGTCCTTTTTGGTAGGCCTAGGCCTAAATGTCGTCGTCCTTTTTGCTGTTTTGGTAACAAAAAAATCTTCCAAGACCTTTAACGTTGCTATTTTAATCGAAAGTCCTTTTTCGGTTGTCGTCGTCCTTTTTTGCTGTTTTATTAACAACAAAAAACCTTCCAAGACATTTAGGGCCCTAACGTTTCTATTTTAAACAAAAGTCCTTTTAAGGCTGCCTACCTACACGTCGAGGTGTAGTACCTGTCCTGGAGTATGGGGCGGCGGCATGGGATCCGTATAAGTTGGGGGAGGTTTTGGAGGTAGAAAAGTCCAACGTAGGGCGGCAAGAAGGGTTACGGGAAAGGTTAGGCGGTGGCGGTGGGAAGAGGATGATAAGGGGAATGTAGAGAGAGTATATGACAGTGTCACTGCAATGTTAGGAGAGTTGGGGTGGGAGTCATTAGAGGGAAGAAGAAGGGAGGTTAGGTTGTGCAATATGTACAGGGCGGCTAGGGGAAGTAGGGGGTGGGGGGACATCCGCAATAGGCTACAAGAGGGGCTTTACAGGGGAAGGGGGGATCATTCATGGAAGTTCCAGCGTCAAGTAGTAAGAACGGATCTGGGTCGGTATGGTTTCATGGAAAGGACTGTTAGGGAATGGAATGACTTGCCGGGGGATATTGTAGGTAGTGGGTCTTTAAGGGAATTTAGATCGTTTTTAGGGGGGGACAGTAATTAGGTCTGGGGGGAGTGAGTGGTTGCCACCGGGCGGAAGGGCAATCTAGTAAGCAGTGATGCCAACAAGGCAGTATACTTTGCCTATTTCCACTCCATAATGACCTATGGGATTGCTATATGGGGAAATAGTACTGATGCAAAAAAAATCTTTGTTCTCCAAAAAAAATCTGTGAGGGTAGTTGCAAAAGCAGGTTTCAGGGATAGTTGTAAACCTTTTTTTAGATCTCTAAAAATTCTTCCCATGCCCTGTGTCTACATATGTGAAGTTATCACTTTTGTACATAGTAACCTCAACCTTTTCACCAAAAACTTGAATGTACACGACATAAATACTCAAAATAGAGGTCAGCTGAGAGTAACCCAGTGTAACCTATCGAGAAGGCAAAAAGGTATGGCAGAGAGTGGAATAAAGATGTACAATAATCTTCATCAAAGCTTTAAGGATATAAGTGACATAAAAGAATTTAAGAAAACTTTAAAAAAATTGCTGCTGTCTCATTGCTACTACTCTGTAAATGAATTTTATGATCAACCACTTATAATGCAGGTGGGATAAGCCTAATGTTTTTCTTTTGTTTTTAACAAGTGTATCTTGTCGGTTGTTAAATGAGGTGTTTTTTTTACTGATATTGGATTTTATGACCTATCTTTTAAATTTTGTTAGCAAGTATGTGTCAGTTTTAAAATAAGCCTGTGTATTTTTATTGTTATAGGATTTTATACAATTATGACTCCTATTTAAGTGTTAATTATTGTTAAATCTACTCTTTGGTAGTGACTGTGAGAAACATGTTGATTTGTAAATTTTTTATATTACTTTTTACTTTGGGACTTTGAGCATCACTGTTCATATGTTTTAATTTGATTACACTGCCTGTGTATATAGGTTATTAGCTCTAATACCTAAACTCAAGTAACATGACAACTCGATAATTCTGTGCATCCTACAATGTATACAAGAATGTAAAAGAGGCTTGACAATAAATGAAATGAAATTTGCAACCGTTAAGAAATGTTATGTTTAGAGATAAGGCTTTTCCTTAAAATAGGCCTAGGCCTAGCACTTTTTAAACGCTTTTATCATCTAGAATCGTGTTTGCGACGGGGCCGAATGTAGTGAAATCATTTTCAGAAAAAACATGGACCCAAATAGAATGGTAAAAAAAAAATGACCAAACAAAAATTTGAACCGCCGACCTTTCGCGTAGAATTCGGACGCGCTACCACTCTGCCACAATGCACTGTGATATTTGATGCTATTGGCCTAGTTAGGTGGTATCGTACGGCCTTCGATTATTTCCGCAGATCTTCGTAGATCTTCGTTTTTGCTACGGACGATTTGTTATTGTTAATTTGTCCGTAGCCTACGGTTAAATAGCCACTTCGTAAATTGTTTACGTTTTAGTCTTAAGAAATTGTTATAACGAAAACAAAATTCTTACGACGAACCAATCAGAAGTTCTGTTATTTATAGGCTACGACGACCAATGAAAAGGAGTAACTTCATTATGACAGGCCACTGAAACATTACTAACCAATCAGGACATCGGATTTCTTACTACCATAACAACCAAATAAAATTTCTTAAGACTAAAACAAAGTTATGTGAACGCGGCCTAAAGTTACCGGGCAATGTTTAAATGGTAGCCAATGTTTTCCGGCCTTGTTCCTGGGCTGTTGTAGTGTCCTTTAGGCCTAGCCGCCTGGCCTAGCCTAGTTCAAGATCACATTCACTTTATAAAACTTAAATGAATTAGGCCTACCTAGTTTTCCCCAACTAGGCCTAGGGCCGTACCCTGTCGGGAGACTACGTGTCTACGGGGAGACGAGACGGAGGCCCCATCACACACGTTAAATATGCATTGAATGAAGATGTCTTGGTTATAGCTAATTGCAGACTTTGATAATGTATTACTAGGCCCGCCTAGCTAGCCAAAGCGCTTTCCGGTAATTCTGAGAGAACCAATCCGCCTTGACTTACGTGATAGGCTAGTAGCTTACCTAGGGCCTACACTTCAAAGTGGCTTTGTGATTGATGCTTATCTAGGCTACTACCAGCATAGGTTGTTTAAGCCCTAGGTCTATTATATTATAAACTCTGCACCTGGCTTGTAAGAATGCTTTTTGTAGGTGTGGACCTAGTGATATAGCCTATGGGCAAATCCCAAATAAAATTATTTGAAGGCAATTCAAACCAAGGCGCTTTCGTGTGCGTGATATTTGAATGGTAGTCTATGTAGGCGTAGGTTTAGTTTAGTTTAGTTTTATTCGCCTGTTGATGGGTACATGGTACAGATATAGGCATTGTCATGTAATTAATACTAAGCTAGATGTAAGCTGATACAATAATAGAATAATAAAATATTTACATAAATAGATAGTATTAGATCCAAGTAAATAGTACAGATAATTATTATATACATTGTCAAGTGATACTAAAATAGATGTAGCCTAATTAATCCTGTCAAATAAGATCGTATATTGACGTTTGGAGGAAAAAATTGCAATGTCGCTGAATTTTTGCAGAGACCTTCCTTATATAATACTTATTAACATACTAAAACTCCCCTACAATCGGACTGGAGCTTCAGCCGCCATATTGGAAAATGGCGGCCAAAAGGTGTTTGTTATCGAATATCTCCAAATTGGTTTGAGATAGACAAAATATCTCAATGGCAAAAATATTCCCCATTTAATTCCCTACAAAACAGGTGTCTTCTATAGTTTTGGTAGGGGCAAAGGTTACGTCACAAAACCGTGGTTTATATGTTGCTTATTGGAGTACCAGCTAATTTCCAAATTTTCACGCCCAGCATCAAACAATGCCCGGTAAATCCGTAAGAAATCGATTTAAATACAAAAGGACTTTTGTACGGGGTTCATGAAAGCTTCCATTAGTATTTTAAAAAATCAGGTCAGCAAAATCGAATTTTGCATTTACCCTGAATTTGGGTTTTTCCATTGTTGGCATTTCCTCAAAAAAGCCGGATTTGACTGTCCATTATTAAGCACTAAATAGCTTTGGAAGAAAAATTCTTTCTATGCACACTAAAATGACTTAAATAATGATCCGATTACAACCAAAGTTTTAATCCAATATGGCTGCTAATTCCTAATATCCACAACATCAAAGTGAATTATGTAACAAAAAGAGTGTAAAAACAGCACGAAAACAGTATTCATATTGGGAATATTGGGAATTAGCAGCCATATTGGATTTAAACTTCGGTTGTAATCGGATCATTATTTAAGTCATTTCAATGTGCGTAGAAAGAATTTTTCCTCCAATGCTATTTAGTGCTTAATAATGGACAGTCAAAAAGGGCATTTTTGAGGAAATGCCAACAATGGAAAAACCCAAATTCCGGGTAAATGCAAAATCCGATTTCGCAGAACTGATTTTTTAAAATACTAATGGAAGCTTTCATGAACCCCGTACAAAAGTCTTCTTGTATTTAAATCGATTTCTTACGGATTTACCGGACATTGTTTGATGCTGGGCGTGAAAATTAGGAAATTAGCTGGTACTCCAATAAGCAACGTATAAACCACGATTTTGTGACGTAACCTTTGCCCCTACCAAAACTATAGAAGTCACCTGTTTTGTAGGAAATTAAATGGGGAATATTTTTGCCATGGAGATATTTTGTCTATCTCAAACAAATTTGGAGATATTCGATAACAAACACTTTTAGGCCGCCATTTTCCAATATGGCGGCCGAAGCTCCAGTCCGATTGTAGGGGAGTTTTAGTATGTTGATAAGTATTCTTTAAGGAAGGTCTCTGCAAAAATTCAGCGACATCGCAATTTTTTCCGCCAAAAATTCTTATTTGACAGGATTAAATACAATGGTCGAATATTTGAATAGATAGATATTATTAGGCATACAAAAGTTTACAAATTTATAAGAACCAGGGGAGAAAATCTAGGTTTGACTGGGTGTATGGGTGAGATATTCCTGCAATGTATAAAAACTGTTTTCAACAAGGAAAGTTTTCAGATTAAGCTTGAATAAGGTATCGGATGAGGAGGACAGCACTTTATCTGGGAGTTTGTTATAGAGGATGGATGACAAATAGTGAGGGCCTTTAGAAAATAGGGATAGATTGTGAGAGGGAAGATGAATAAGTTTGGAGGATCTAGTTAGGTGGCTATGTATCTGGGAGTTTTGTATAAATAGGGAGGGGTTTTGGCGAACAAAGGTTGAGGCTGTCTGTATTAGCAGCCCAGTGAGCGTTTGAGCTCCTACTTTTTTGAAGAGGTGGCGACACGTGTGCCGTCGGGAGACTCGCGTCAATATTCGTATTGCTTTCTTTTGGAGTGTAAAAATTCTTTTGGCGTGTGGGGAAGCGCCCCAAAAGAGGATGCCATACGCTAGGTGGGAGTGGATGTGGGCAAAATAGACTATTTTAAGAATTTCTGGTGTAATTATATGCCAATTGTCTGAGCATGTAACAGCCGCTAAGAATTTTGGAGGACACTTTGTCTATATGGGATGCCCAGTCTAGGGTTTCAGATAGAGTTAGGCCTAGGAGAGCGATAGAGTTAGAACGAGTGATATGTTTGTTCTGCAGTAGTATGCGGGGGCTCGAAAGGGGTACATTTTGGGGAGTGTGGAAAGATAAGTAAGTAGTTTTGGAGAGGGAGAGAGTGAGCTGATTGTCATTACAGTAATGTGCCATTAACTGGGCTTGGCTGTTTAATAAGGAGGGGAGGGTTTGGGCTAAAGTTTTTGGGGCTGTTAGCAGTTCAGAAAAGTCATCAGCATACATAGTGATGGCACCCTCCTGCAAGTGTTCCGGTAAGTCATTAACATTTATAAGGAAGGCGAGGGGTCCCAAGATTGAGCCTTGTGGGACACCTTTGGTGATTGCGATGGGCTCTGAATAGACAGAATTAGAGGAGTTGTTTAATGTATTCCTTATTTCGACTTTTTGGGAACGACCAGACAGGTAGGAGGATATCCAATTCAAGGCGATTCCTCTTATACCAAGATTCTCCATTTTGCATAGCAGGACACGATGGTCGATGGAGTCGAAAGCCTTGCTGAGGTCATAAAAGATACCAACCGCAGTATCGCCCGAGTCAAGGGCGGAATAAAGACGCGATAGAAAATTAAAGATCGCCGTATTTGTGGACTTTTGTTTGAGAAAACCATGTTGGTAGGTAGCCTACATGGCCATGGTTTATGAAATAAAATCAAATGGGCCGAGGCCTTAGGCCCTAGCCTATTTTAATTAAGGGCACGTCAGCCGTTAGTCATAAACTCACACTAGCCTGAAGAGGGCATATGGGGAGGAAATTCCTTTGCTGGTTGGAACCAACCTTGTCAGATGTGATGTCAATGTTTAGGAGCATCAAAATGTCATGATTTTATTTGTAGGCCTACACTACACTTCATAGGCCCTAAATACTTTATTTTTGGGATATTGGGCAAGGCTTGAGTTTAAAATAGTTGTGTTGTTCTTCGAAAGCAGTTTTAGAGACAGTAATTTTATTTACTTTTTGCCAATCCTGTGGCCATAGTGCGTGGGCGACAGTGCTGCGATCCCTCGGCGACCGCCACCTTAACTGGTTCCACTTATTATATGCTCACCTGTCAACCTGACAGCCATCTTGAAAAATATTTGAGCTACAAATTGCTCCCATCTACTTTAACATGCAAACTGCCCTTTTCAAGATGGCTTCAAATTGTCACGGAAGTGGCCATTGACTGGGGATCTAGCCTGCTATAGATGTTAAATATCATTGCCTACATAGGCCTAACCTAATTCGACTAGGGGCTTGGGCTACTGAGGTGTAGGCTAGTCCTATGTATAGAGGTTGTAATTTTGTACCGGTGGCTGTACGAGCTAGGCCTAGGACTTAACCTTCCCCAGTACATTCTCCTCATAAGATACCAATGGTTGTATTTTGTACAAGTCTAGGCCTACTGGTTCTGCTATAAATTATCTTTTTATCTTATAATTTTCATTATCGTTTGCCACGTCCAACTCTGTGTTAAAGGGCCCGTTCACCTCTTTAACAAGTTGTTCTTAAATTCAAGTACGAACATAAAAATTAAGTTCATTGTGTATATTTCCAGACCTACGTCAACAGGGGTCTTTAAATTCATCGGCGCGCTTCAGGTCAGTGACGTCACTGACCCGAAGCTGGCGATGTGTTGCAACACAGCACAGCTACTAGCGGCGAGTAATGCGTGAGGCAGGTCCCGGTCTATCTGCCGGGATAGTCTGTTCTACTGAAAACAAAGCGGAAGGCTTGCGATCATCTGAAAAACAATACGTTACAGTTAAACCAACACCTGTTTTGAAACACATACGTTATTGTCATCAATTTAATGGAATAAATATTATATTGGCACGTTCTTATAAAGTTGTATGTTGCCAATCATGACAGGTAGGCTTATCAGTGGAGTTGAATAAGTATTGCCTATACAACAACATAATACACGCGATAGCGATTCTTACACACACACACACAAACACCCACACACACACATGATACAGAATTACTTGCACTTTAAAAAAATAAAAGCAATTTGGTTTTAGCATTTAAAAAATTCAATTATTCTTCCACAATAAGTGAAATTACATGATTAAAGTAATTCCAAACGCTATGAGCTAACAGCAGTTTCCGCAATCATGTTAATGTCAGGATTGCCAGTGGTGAGAATCGAACCGCGGACCTCCCGAATAACTCTCGCGCGTTGCGGCGTTATGCATGTAGGCCCTACTACATCTATCCGAAAACCGATTAACAATGTATCATTATCCCAAGCGGCATTTTATTTTATTTTCTCATGGAATACTCCGTATATTTATTATTTAAAGCCGCCTTATGACCACACTTGTGTACAGAATAAATAATAAATCTATGTTGCCTGTTAGATCAGTTTCTGTTCGTAATTGTAGCCATAAACAATGAGTAGGTATGCTTTCTTAATTACGCCAGACATCAATGTTTCTCTATTAAACTGATGAATGTTTTTTTCCAAAGCTTTTTGTGGCGTAAAATATTGAGAACATCTTTGAAAATAATATCATCTGCCCAAAATTACTATGCTTATTTATTATACACTGCGCCGACTCACGTTCAAGCAATTCACTAATAAAGTCACTCTCGTCGCAACATTATTTGACTCTTTGTTGGTTGACATTTTGACATTTTGTGTACAAACTCTACACAAACACTACTGAATAGAATTCGCTTGCCCTGTAACGTATAATAAACATTCTTATTTTTTTGTACCTCACCACTCCTCAATGTCATCATGAACGATTGATCAAAACGAGTGCACGTGTCCAACTGATGTGAAGAGGTCTGCGTAAGGTTTCTGGACAGTGTTTAATGTTTATTCTCTTCCTTTTTAGGCCCATTAGCTTATCGCTTTTTGGTTATAGGCCTATCGTTCGAGTATGCAGGCACACCCCACTCATAATATATCTTATGCTATATTGCTATATTGATTAGAAGATCCATTCCAAACACAAACAAAGATTAAAAAATCCACATCACCAGCATATTCCACAAAAGGATGAACAAATAACGTACTGGCATCGGCAGTAAATATATTTCGGCTAGGTGTACGGAGTTTTGAATGTGTATACAGTAAGTGCACTGTGCGCTTATCAAGTCGATTGTCAAAACCACATAACTTCGTAAACACCTCCACACTTGACACTTGAGCCGAATAACACATGGCATGCGTTTTTATTTCAACCTAATGTGAAGCGAGTATGCCATACTTGACTACATGTCATATCCCCCCTCGCCAAGCATCTTTAAATATCCAATACGATAACTCAGTTCGCCACGACACCCGGCTACTCGACTCCGAAGCCAAGGCCGTGTCGTGCGTTGTTGCCAGTACAGCGAAGTGGCGAAAACGTAGTCAATTTCATTACATATTTAACAATTAATATATGGTGATTATGATTATTTTCGAGTAAGAATTTGTTGTAAATGGAGTCTACTTAAAGGTAAATAGATGTCTGGGTACACCTTTACTTAAGAGGTGAACGATCCCTTTAAGTTGGCATTGAATATATTATTGATGTCATGACATAGGCCTATGCAATAACCTAGTTTTCACAGTTCTCTATAAGAGCGTGCAATTCCTCCAAGCTAGTTACTATTACCTATTATAATGCAATGGATTCTTGAAAGTAGGCCTACTAGCAATACCATTGTAGATCATCTGGTCCAAGTCTTTAGGCTATGGGAATCCTACACCTGGCGTGAGCAAGGAGGAGGCCTGTCTCTTCTGTCAATGGCATTGCGTGATGGTCTAGAATGTGGGCACGTAAAAAGAAGATATTCTAGTATCATGTAAAGCTAGAAGTAATGTTGGATCAGGGTGTTACTGGTTTCTTTTCTCTTTCAGATGTTTGTGTGCCTGGGTGGATGTCTGGGTCTCGTGGTGATATTGATCTACCAGAAACTACCTCCGTGCAACACTAGTCAACGAACAAACAGCTGATGTCGCCTTCAAACTGGAATTTCCTTGATGCTTCGGTGAGTTTTGAACTCGTCTTCTTACATAGTCTAGCAGTGTTCTCCCCAGGAATAAATCAATGGTTATGCCAAAAATATTACCGAGTAGGTAGGCCTACTGTATCCACATGATAGGGACACAAATGGGAGTCCGAGGGCTTGCCCCCAGTAAAAAAATTGAGATCATCAATTCGATTTGGTGAGTTTTTGAGGTTTTTGAAGCCCTCTTAAAGAAACTTACTTTGGTTGGTTTTGTGGTTTAGCCTACAAGTTTTTTTTTTTACAAGGTTTTGCATTTTATTGTCAAAGTTATAGTCTAAGCGGAGGCCTACCGTACACTCGTACAGTAGGCCTATGCAAATTACTGTAGTCCTAGCCCTATTGGTTGCTATAATGACTACAACTTAAGTGTGTTTAATAGGCCCTTATAAAGGCGATGAATATGATGTTATAAAACTTGAAACTATATAGCAGGTAGTAACGGTAGGCCTACACATATAAATCATTAGCCTTTTCACTACTAAAGGGCCTATTAAGTCAAAAAATTAAGTAATTAAGTAGAGTACGTCAATAATGGCCAATATGTTTTTGGATCAAAATCCTCCAAGGTCACGGGGCATAAAGATCGTCCCCATGTTATTTCTTATGGGAGATTTATGCCGATGGGACCTAGCTCAAAATATGTCATGTTTGACAATTTTTGGGGAGGTCATGGTGGCCCCAATAATTTTTCTGTTAATTGCTAAATTCATTACTAGTTAGCCTGAATGAAATACATTTTTTGAGTTTAGCGGTTAAATACCCCTTTAATACTGTATTTTATTTAAAAAATGTGATATTTTGACCACTTTTCAGCAGTCTTTATCATACAATACAACAAATAAAAAACCACAACAAACAAGACAAAAATAGAATATTTCACAAACAATTATAAATAATAGGGCCTATGATGATAATATGAATATGATGTTATTTTCTTTTAAAGTGGTTATTATCTAGGATTTGTATCATAGGTTTACTAATTACTACAACTTGATGAAACATTGTTAGGGCCTACCTATTTGATGAGTTTATTTTTATTATTACCATAGGCCCTACCTACTTTGATATTAGGCCTATATTTTGTCCTAACAATCAATAAAAATGATCAAAATACAAAATATAGCCTATCCTATAGGCCAAGGTAGGGCCTACACTAGGCATAGGCCTACAGTAAAACCCGGAATGCCTATGGATTGTTTTTAAAAGGGTTAAGTATAAAATAAAGCAAAACAATAGATGAATTTGTTATAATAAAATCAAATAATTTCTGTTGTCAACCCGGCACCACCACCAAAAACAGAAACAAAAATTTAACCCTTCATCACTCGTTATTTAACGCCAGTAGGGCCTACTTACTAGGGTGTCCATTCGTCCCGTTAAAAACGGGACAGTCCCGTTTTTCAGGGACCTGTCCCGGTGTCCCGACAACTGTTCACGGGACGCTGTTTTGTCCCGTTTTTGTAAATACATATACCGATTTCACGTGTAGCTCGTGGCTCGTCTGCTATAAATTTACGGACTACGCGTATTCTGTCTACACTTTTCTGCTGGCCTTGACTTTGCACGAATGAATGCGTCATCAGCAGGCGGAGTGTAGAGGGGGGGGGTGGAATCGGTTGACGGCATCAGTTACACAAATTGTCCCGAGCCCCAACGAAGTTTTTGTCGTTTTGCAGCCGAGCAACATGATAAAACATAACTGTGAGTATCACAATAAATATTTAATTTGATAATTCACCCAAAACAAACCTTCCTTGGGTCCTTGCTTGCTCAGATCGTTGTAAATGCTGTCGTGAGGAAAAAATATCAAAAAAATTTAGAGTGCTTGCAAGCCTACTTTGCCTGCTTATTTGTAGAACTGATTGTATTCAAACAGATAGAATATATAGTTCGCAATTCGATATTTAATTATTTTTAGCAGCAATTAAATAGTGGGGAAGCTAATTTTGATTTGAAAACATATTTTTACTTCATAACCTCACTTTTACGAGATAGTTTTTTCGTCTCGTACGCGTGAGTGTGTAAAATGCCGCCGCCTAAACGTGTGTTTTCAATGACGATGTTAAGAAGGACTTTCCAGATCTTGTTAGACACGAGACTGATAATGACAAAGTGTTTTGTACGATCTGCAAAGCAACATTTTCTATAGTAATTATTCATTAAGGTAATCCCCCGAGTTGCCATTTATCAGTTAAAACATGACAAAATAACAGTTGTATGGTGAATTTTTTTCGCCTTCGGCGAAAGGCCTCCCGGCAGCTGGGGCTTCGCTCCAGACTCCAGCTACAGCCGCGAAGTTTGTCCTTTTGAAACTGACCGGCTGTATCACTGTAATATTTATAAAACTAATAATTATTCGGTATGTTTGCCGTCTCTTTGTATGACACACGTATCACTAACTTTAAAAACTACTAGAACCAAAGAAACAAAATCCACACTTCACTATATAGGCATGTTTGTTAACTGAGTCACTGAGCCTCCGTACTCTTCACATATCTCGACAAACCTTGTAATGCTATTCAACTATCACATTAATTAAATTAGTACATAAAACACTTGTTGAGCTGTCACTGTGCTAGAACAAATCTGCGAACACTCCATCCACACAGAATGTCAACCCCTTACTAAATACAACACATGTTCTAACCGAGTGTCTACCCTCGCCCGCGCGGCTCGGTCAGCTCAGCAGGTCCCCATCCACCGCGTCACATGCCCCCAGGCGCGCGTCAAAACAAACCGTTGTATAGGGTATAGGCCTCATCCAAGTTGCCAAAATGTCCGGCATTCTATTTTTTGTACAACTTCTTGTATTAAAAAATACTTCATCCATTGTGATTTAATGCCTTTAAAGAAACTCACTTTGGTTGGTTTTGTGGTTTAGCCTACAAGTTTTTTTTTTTTACAAGGTTTTGCATTTTATTGTCAAAGTTATAGTCTAAGCGGAGGCCTACCGTACACTCGTACAGTAGGCCTATGCAAATTACTGTAGTCCTAGTGTGTGTGTATTGGTTGCTATAATGAGTACAACTTAAAAGTGTGTTTAATAGGTCCTTATAAAGGCAATGAATATGATGTTATAAAACTTGAAACTATATAGCAGGTAGTAACGGTAGGCCTACACATATAAATCTTAGCCTTTTCACTACTAAAGGGCCTATTAAGTCAAAAAATTAAGTAATTAAGTAGAGTACGTCAATAATGGCCAATATGTTTTTTTGGATCAAAATCCTCCAAGGTCACGGGGCATAAAGATCGTCCCCATGTTATTTCTTATGGAAGATTTATGCCGATGGGACCTAGCTCAAAAAATGTCATGTTTGACAATTTTTTGGGAGGTCATGGTGGCCCCAATAATTTTTCTGTTAATTGCTAAATTCATTACTTGTTAGCCTGAATGAAATATATTTTTTGAGTTTAGCGGTTAAATACCCCTTTAATACTGATTTTTATTTAAAAAATGTGATATTTTGACCACTTTTCAGCAGTCTTTATCATACAATACAACAAATAAAAAACCACAACAAACAAGACAAAAATAGAACATTTCACAAACAATTATAAATAATAGGGCCTATGATGATAATATGAATATGATGTTATTTTCTTTAAAGTGGTTATTATCTAGGATTTGTATCATACGTTTACTAATTACTACAACTTGATTAAACATTGTTAGGGCCTACCTATTTCAGTGTTCTCCCCAGAAAAAAATGTTCCACTGGGTATTTCATAAACATTGCCGGGTACTCGCGGGTAGGGCAAAAAATAGTGGGGGTCCGGGGGCTTGCCCCCGGAAAAATAATTGAGATCCTAGATTCGATTTGGTGAGTTTTAGAGGTTTTTGAAGACCTTTTAAAGTTGCTTACTTTTGTTGGTTCAGTGGTATGAAGTTGGCCTATAAACATTTCAAATTTGATTGAAATCATCGTCTAAGTATATTTTCTCCTTTGTAATGTAGGCTTTGTGAATTACTGTAGTCCTATTGCTACAATAAGTACAATAGGCCCGTATAAAGGTGATGATGTTATTCTTTCTAAGTGGTTTTAATCTAATATTTGTAGGATTTGTAACTTGAAACATTGTTATATTTGATGACTTCATTTTTATTACTTCAAAATTCGTCCTAGCAATCAGTAAACTTGGAAAATTGCTAAAATTGTTCACTTGTGTGTGCTCCTTGTGTGCAGTTAATGTTCACGATCATAGCAATGATTGCCATTTTGCCAACTTATGTGTTTCGTTCAATGCATTCCTTGTCGGGTTCTATAGCGATCAGCGAGATTAGCCTCCACGATGTTGTTTACAATCTGTGCTGCAGTTTAGGGATGGGACGTTTTAACGTTCAGTGGACAGATAGTTTATTAAATTCGCAAATCGTTAAGTAAAAAAAAATAATTTAAAAAAAAATCAAAATTTTTTTTTTCAAATTTTTTTTTTTAAAATTTTTTTAATTTTTTTTTTCAAAATTTTTATTGCCGGGCGGCCGGGAATTATCGCCGGGCGGCCCGCCCGGCGGTCCGGGCCTGGGGAGAACACTGCTATTTGATGAGTTTTATTTTTATTACTACCATAGGCCCTACCTACTTTGGTATTAGGCCTATTTGTCCTAACAATCAATAAAAATTATCAAAATACAAAATATAGCCTATCCTATAGGCCAAGGTAGGGCCTACACTAGGCATAGGCCTACAGTAAAACCCAGAATGCCTATGGATTGTTTTTAAAAGGGTTAAGTATAAAATAAAGCAAAACAATAGATGAATTGTTATAATAAAATCAAATAATTTCTGTTGTCAACCCGGCACCACCACCAAAAACAGAAACAAAAATTTAACCCTTCATCACTCGTTATTTAACGCCAGTAGGGCCTGCTTACTAGGGTGTCCATTCGTCCCGTTAAAAACGGGACAGTCCCGTTTTTCAGGGACCTGTCCCGGTGTCCCGACAACTGTTCACGGGACGCTGTTTTGTCCCGTTTTTGTAAATATACCGATTTCACGTGTAGCTCGTGGCTCGTCTGCTGTAAATTTACGGACTACGCGTATTCTGTATACACTTTTCTGCTGGCCTTGACTTTGCACGAATGAATGCGTCATCAGCAGGCGGAGTGTAGAGGGGGGGGTGGAATCGGTTGACGGCATCAGTTACACAAATTGTCCCGAGCCCCAACGAAGTTTTTGTCGTTTTGCAGCCGAGCAACATGATAAAACATAACTGTGAGTATCACAATAAATATTTAATTTGATAATTCACCCAAAACAAACCTTCCTTGGGTCCTTGCTTGCTCAGATCGTTGTAAATGCTGTCGTGAGGAAAAATATCAAAAAAATTTAGAGTGCTTGCAAGCCTACTTTGCCTGCTTATTTGTAGAACTGATTGTATTCAAACAGATAGAATATATAGTTCGCAATTCGATATTTAATTATTTTTAGCAGCAATTAAATAGTGGGGAAGCTAATTTTGATTTGAAAACATATTTTTACTTCATAACCTCACTTTTACGAGATAGTTTTTTCGTCTCGTACGCGTGAGTGTGTAAAATGCCGCCGCCTAAACGTGTGTTTTCAATGACGATGTTAAGAAGGACTTTCCAGATCTTGTTAGACACGAGACTGATAATGACAAAGTGTTTTGTACGATCTGCAAAGCAACATTTTCTATAGTAATTATTCATTAAGGTAATCCCCCGAGTTGCCATTTATCAGTTAAAACATGACAAAATAATTGTAGTATGGTGAAATTTTTTTTCGCCTTCGGCAAAAAGGCCTCCGGCGGCTGGGGCTTCGCCCCAGACCCCAGCTACAGCCGCCAGAAGTTTGTCCCGCTTTTTTGGTTTGAAAATCTGGACACCCTACTACTTACTCGGGTGGGATGTAGTAGGTCATCATTGAAAAATATTAAATTTCCTTAGTACCGAGCCTACCCAGTTCAAGACATAAAAAAAAAAATCACTTTAATTTGTTGACATATCTTGTAGTACCTAGGCAACTATTAAAAGATAAAATCAAATTTTGTTACCATTTGATAGGTATTTCATTTTTTATTTGATTTTTACTAGGCCTAGGCCTACACTAAACCAACTTGAATATTTTGTCTGCTAAAACTAAGAACCCGGACTAACATGTAGTTGTAATAAAACATCAAAGGTAGAGTAACTTGAGAATGTATAAAAGGAGATATGGCGGTAAGGTCGAACACTACCGAGAATCATAGGATTTTATCATTGGGGTAATGTATACCCCACGCGAGTAATGCAGGGTTGTCTTTACAAAAAACTGATCTTGCATGTTTTTTATCGTGTTTGGGCAAATTTCATTGTGTTACAATTAGTATTGTTATTACGTAGGCAATACTAAACTATAAAACTAGGACCCTAACTAAATTTTTCTGTTTGTGGGGAAGGGGGAGTAGAGCTATGCCGGGCCGCGGCAGCAAGGAATCTTTGCTGGCCGGGCCGCTCGGCTTAGAACCGGCTTTGGGGAGAACACTGCATAGGGAGATTATCACATTATCCTTGTTAAACCAGTAGGGGAATACAATACTACTTGGAAATAGACGCGAGCTCTGGCATTCCTCAGACCACCCAGATGGCGACTCAACCAAGGACAAAGACGACGACGACATGAGAAACCCCCGTTCTACTGTCTCCCTGCCTATCTGCCCTCCTCACATTCCCCAGGCTAGAGCGGTGCCTTTGTGTAGGAAATAACTATCTTTTAAAGGAGATGCATTATATTATGACCTTTTTACAGTTATGAATGTATTCCTATAAGTTACGTGGCCTTGTATTAAATAACCCACAATTTCCACATTATCCTATAATAGTTAGAGCCCCTTGAAATTCGTGACTGGCGATAAAACCGAAATATGTGCTAACCATTTCATTTCATAAAATGAGCATGAATTGATCAAATCTAAACCAGAAAATGCCAAAATTGAATCACCGCCAAACACCGAAATAGGTGTAAATTTCTTAATAACACCGAAATTCACAAAATGATTGTTTTTAACGACTAAAAGCACTAACAAGGGAAATTATTTTTAAATTACGGTGTAATTTTCAATATTTTATGCAGGATAGTTCAACCAAACGAAGTTTTTATAAAATAAAGTTCAGAAAAAATGATGAATTTACTTGTAGTAAATTACACCAGTCTGAACATAAGTACATTCAAACTTGTTTGTTTTGAGGCTAGAATGATATGCGAGCCGTGAACGAATATTACACGCCTATAAATTGGTAAATATAGATAAAACCGCTTAAATACAGCTTTAAACCAATAACACCGAAACTTTAAATTTTAAAAACGAAATTCACTACAAAATAAAACCACTTTCACGGACCTCTAATAATAGTCCAGCCAAGGCTTTTGTAAGCATAGCTAGGCCTATCTAGTTACAGCCTAGCCCTACCATATTTTATATTTCATGAACCATCCATAATCCTCTAGATCTGAGCCATTGGGGTTGACTTAACTTCTTGTGTTTTCAATTTACAGTCGTGTCCAAAGCAGTTTCTAGACAACTGAACGTCCACCTGGTTCCGCACTCCCATGCCGAAGTTGGTCAAGGCTAAGTCGGTTGATCAGTATTATTATAGAGGTAAGAAAAACCACCTGTAGGGCCTAGGTAGGGTTGCCAGACTTCCCGATCGTAGGTGTTGTGTCCGATACATTATGTGTGGCAGCTTGTGTTGATGGTATGATGAGACATAGTCTGACACGTGGTTTATATGTTTATAGTTTGTCTACGAGGATCTCCTTGGGGGTGGTGGCAAGAGGCGGACAACGCACACAAGAAGAAACGAGGGGATCAGTCAACAACGGACAGCTGGAGCCTGGAGTATGAACGGTAAGGCTGCTACAGTGCACTACCACTCTTATCAATGAACAGTTTACTTAGATCTCGGGTAGGCCAATAAATAGACTTCCTAATTTAAAAGATAGGCTACCTAGGCCTATAGGGCCTAATAGGTTTCCACCCGGACAAAATTCGGCCGGTACTAGCTTAAACTTTGCACACAGGCTCGCACAGTTGACCATAAGTTGAACAATAATTGAAAAGTCCCGAAGCTCCGCCGCGTGCGTCTTGAGATATTGTGACAAAAGACGTAAGTGACAATAATGTGTTATTATATTTGCCATTTTCTGCACAAATTTTTGATTATTATGTGCATTTTTAATTATTTTTACGACGGTTAAGTTAACATCTTCTAAAAGCTTCGACCCGTGCGTTGATATATGGTGGCGAAAGGGCTTAAGAGTTTAAGTGACAAAAAGATTAAATTTTCAATTCCAATACACTTTTTGACATTCATATGAGTAGGCCTAGGCCTATTGATTTGCCAGAAAAGTAAAAATATTTTCTAAGACTCTTTGACCTGTGAGCAATTGAGTGGCCAAAGGGCGTACAGTAAGCTACAATCCGACACATACAAAAACTTGTAAAAAGCCAGCCAAGCCTTTCACACCTAAAAGGTTTGAGATATACTTAAAGAGCCAAGCGACGTTTCATCCAGCACTTATGCCCTACAAAGTATTGATATCATTTCGCCCCGTGACTAACGCCAAGCAATGGATTTCAACGTTGTGTTCCTGTACAAAACATAATAAATGGAACATAAATTACAGTCAATTCATATTAATCAAAGAATTCAAATATATAATAAATAACACTAATAAAGCTTGGCGCATTGACAACGGCGAGCGTGCGGCAAGGGTCGAACCTCCGACCAATGCCACCACCATGCAATATTGACTGTTTGACAAGTACAATACAAACAGTAAAGAAAATATGTGGCTTTGCGGTAGTAGATATCTGTCGAAGACTGTGGAGTGTGGCAAATGCCTAAGCAACGGAGAGCGTGCATAAAGGGTAGAACATTTTTTTCAATGCGCCAAGCTTTATTAGTGTTATTTATTATATATTTGAATTCTTTGATTAATATGAATTGACTGTAATTTATGTTCCATTCATTATGTTTTGTACAGGAACACAACGTTGAAATCCATTGCTTGGCGTTAGTCACGGGGCGAAATGATATCAATACCGTATTGTTCCGAATATAGCGCGATGTTTTTTTCGAAATACAATCTCAAAAACAGCACTCGCGTTATTTCCGCGCGCTTGCATTTGAAATAGTGCCTGAACATAGGCCACGCCTCTATACAACTCCCGCGCATAGTCTGCTGCGCTTCGCCCCGCCCACCCACTCGAAGCCACTGAACTCGGCCGAACCTTGGGCAAAACTGTCTGCTAGTCGTCAGAATCCTTAGCCGTGATCACATCGTGACCTAGCTTGACCTACATAGATTTGTTGTCGGGGTTGTCTATCTACGTTGCTAAGAGCTAAGAGTCTACGTAACGTAATAATGAGTGATGAAGGAGAAGATGAAATGGCTCAAGATGAACAATGAAGACTGCTGATCGCGTGGAAAAGAAAGGTTCCTCTGCCTTACAAATCAGCAAGGGATTGCGAAGGAGCTAGGCCTAGGCCTACGACCATAGATACTAGGGCCTAGTATAACCCCCACCCCCCACCCCCCCCACGACGTAAACATTGAAGACCAGGAATCAGACTGGTGAACTGTGGTTGACATGTGAGCTTGTGCTTGGCCCTACCCTGTAAAAAACCATAGGCCTAGGCCCTAACATTGTTCAAAATGTTTTGTTGTAAGTGTTTCATGTACATTTTAGTTTTCTTTGATTTTTTTCTTTTTTCTTGAAATGATTCTGAAAAATTGGGGGTCGTGTTATATTCGAGGTCGTGCTTTATTCGGAACAGTACGGTACTTTGTAGGGCATAAGTGCTGGATGAAACGTCGCTTGGCTCTTTAAGTATTTCTCAAACCTTTTAGGTGTGAAAGGCTTGGCTGGCTTTTTACAAGTTTTTGTATGTGTCGGATTTCAATACTTTTTTAAGTTTGGCGCTATAGCTACTAGTTGTTATAGATATAATAAATTCATCGTTATAGTAATCCATAACTTAAAACAAGGTTAAATGCTAAATATTTCCTCCGCCACTCGCGCAAATTAAATTTAGGTTGCATTGTTATATTTAATAATTCGTCCACCACTAGCACTCACGACACACGCCAGATATATTTTTTGCTGAAAAGTCATATTTTCTAATTGCTGTTAAAGTAGATTTAAATTATTGTACTTGTCACCGGTATTGACCACCTCTTCTTAGGAGGTTCGACCCTTGCCGCACGCTCTTCGTTGCGTAGGCATTTACCCCACTCAATACTTTTCGACAGATGCCTGGCTCGCCGTCTGAGCAATTGTCTGAGACATCGTTGTATATCTTTCTTAAAACTATTAACAAAACACTTAAGAGAGAGAGAGCGAGAGAGAGAGAGAGAGAGAGAGAGAGGAGAGCGAGAGAGACGAATAGATGTAAAGACACGCACGCATACTCCCCGCGGCTCCGCTGCACATTTTACTTGACGGTGTTAATCTTTGAAATATAACAAAGAACAAGAAGTTTATTACATGACTATTGGCTTTTAAGACTAACCTTAACACGCAGTATATCTATTTTATCTTCACTTTTACGTATATATAACAATAATTTATATGTACAATTATTAATATGAAATTGCCAATTTGCATGACTCCCGGTTAACATTTTACACTTTTTTTTCTAAAGGTTTTCGAAGAACTCGTAGTTCAACAGCCATGCAAAGTTTGAATGGTGTACATTCACCCGTTCGTGCACAATCGTTGTTTTTGTTAAATTGGCGAATTATACAGTAGGAGGAGGAGGAGTAGTAACTAACATACTGAAAGTGATTTTAAGCATGTTTCAACCCACGTTTTTGCCCAGAAAGGATGGTCTCACCCCAACCAAATTTAATATATGTTGTCAGGTACCCAAACCCACCCGATTAAGACAGTTTTTAACTTCATGTCACATCCCGTGTTGCCTGTGCGATGCCCCGAAAACGGCCCAACTCTGTCTGCAGTATAAGGTGCCTTTAGTGTTCTAGCGCACGCTTGCTTGGCTGCGGTGCACTAGCGTGCACCTAAATATGTCATTTTCAATTTCATGGTAGTTCTTTACATTCATAGGCCTATGTAAGTAATCGTACGACACTAGTAAAAATCTCGCCTTAGCTTTGACCCGTCTTGAGTCTTGAAAAAGGTGGCAATAGGGCTAAAGTAGGCCCACTTGACAAAGTAGTTACATGTAGCTAGGGATGGGCGAACCTTGGTTTTTCTTAAGTTTCGAACCGAACTCGAACTTCTGTAAAAAAAAGTTTCGAACTTCGAACTCGAACCGAACTTTAAAAATTCTGCTTAAAACCAAAAACAGGGAGGGAGGAATTTCAATTGGGCATACTTTAATGTCTAGGCTAAGGCTATATCTCCCTACTATCGAGATCTATTTCATCGACAGGATTATCTAGCCTTTGGCACAGCACGCTAAATTTAGGTATAGGCCTAGGCCTAGCCTAGGCAAGGCTACCAAATTCCAAAGTCTTGGTTTAGATAAGAGCTTATAAAACATGTTTAGACTCCTATTATCTTCTATATTCTAGGCTAACCTAGGCCAGGCTTTTCCTTACTTGGCCTAGCCCTAGCCTAACCTTAGCCCCTTAGCCTAAAATATTCCCTATGTACCTAGCCTAGGCCTAGTCCATAAACCTAACCTAACAAAGATTTTTGTGAAATCGCGGCCAGTTCTCGTCTAAATACCGCAACTATTAATTTTATTAGGCCTAGAGCATGGGCATGTTATTGTTTTCTAACTTTAAATAACAAACGTAAAATGACGATCTATTTTGAGGTTTTGTAGCTTATCGACATCGTATTAAAGCCATACTCTCACATTGACTTGTTGCTTTCTTATGTTAAACCTAAATTTATTTTAGGAATTTAGAAAAAAAAATGAAAGAAATCGGTCAATATTTAAACATGGTACGACCAATATTGTGGAAATTGTATAGTGCGTGACGTCACCACCCGTGACGTAGCTGGATGGGTACAGAGCTTCGCTACCGATCGACTCGAGTGAATGCGGCCGCTCACTGCCCGCCCATTCAATACCATCGGGCACGGGACGGGTCAGTTGAAAAGTGTTTGTTCTATGTACACGATGTTAGGATTAGCTCCCTTCATTTTCGAGCCTTTATACACAGAAAGTGAACAGAGGGAAAATCTCAAGAAAAATTAAGAAAAAGAAGCCTGGATAAAACAGTTTAGTGGCAGGAAAGGTGATCTTAAATGGTGTAGTTGTAAATGAATGTACATCAATGGATACCGACACAGAGTGCTTATATTGTCACGAATCGGAAAAAATCACAAATTTGCGTGCTAATTTCGATTGTATTACTATCCATGATGGGTTCGAGCATATTATTAACATTCATTCTCTCAACACTGCTAGGCAACAGTTTTTGTTACTCCCCACGTGTAAAGACCAACGATATATAGGATTTAAAGTCGCCTACGGGAGTACTGTGGACTACTTTGACTAAAAGTGATTCGACTTTAATGATTTCTTTATCATTGTAAGGATTAGAACAGTGTATACATTTGTAACACGATTTTAACCCACGGATTAATATGAAAATCACATTTTCTGTATCATAAACCTGATTTTGATTTTGTTGTCCAATATATCCACATTTAAACACTCACGCGTCACACATTAATTATTTATAAAACTAAGATTATTCGGTATGTTTGCCGTCTCTTTGTATGACTCACTTAGCACGAACTTAAAAAACAACTAGAACCTAAAAGAAGACAAAATCCACACTTCAACTATATAGGTATTGTTAACTGAAGTCACTGAGCCATCCGTACTCTTCACATATCTCGACAAACCTTGTAATGCTATTCACTATCACATTAATTAAATTAGTACATAAAACACTTGTAGAGCTGTCACTGTGCTAGAACAAATATGCGAACACTCCATCCACACAGAATGTCAACCCCTTACTAAATTTAACACGTGTTCTAACCGAGTGTCTACCCTCGCCCGGCCGGCTTTGTCAGCTCAGCAGGTCCCCATCCACCTGCGTCACATGCCCCCAGGCGCGCGTCAAAACAAACCGTTGTATAGGGTATAGGCCTCATCCAAGGTTGCCAAAATGTCCGGCATTCTTATTTTTTGTACACCTTCTTGTATTAAAAAAATACTTCATCCATTGTGATTTAATGCCTTTAAGAAGTGTAAGCTGACGCAAATGTGGTTAAAACTTGCCTGCGAGAAATTTATTTGTTAACATAATTGCATATAAACGTGGTTAATCGGTCTTTAATCATTGTTCAGTGATTCCAAATAATACTTGTTGCTCTATAAAACATCGTAAATGTCGTCGTAAATGTCACAGCGTCTCGTCTTGGCGTCTTATAATAGCAGCTTTCTCATTGGTGGATACATTCATGATGTATCGAATTATTGCTGCGAATCGATTAGTCGAACATTAGAAGGCACGCAATTGGTGGAGAGCTGCTTCCATTTCAATTATCGAAAATATCGCAGGAAATCGATAGTCGAATGAATAATACTGCCTCACCATTGGAGGATTCTCTTGCGGGCGACAGCGGCAAGTTTAAAAGTTCGGAGCAAGTTCGTAATTTTGATAAATCACGAACTCGAACTTCAAATTTCGAACTCGAACCGAACGGAACTTCAAAAAAAGTTTGGTTCGAGTTCGGAATTTTGAACGTTCGCCCATCCCTACATGTAGCCTAATTACATATTCCGAATTCCGATGCTGTTTTTTTGTGTGTTTTGTATTGAGAAGTTTGTATTAACAATAAATGCTTTCCTAAGCCATACTACTGTGGGAGACTTGAGATCTAGTGTCCAAGAGGGCTTAAGCATTTTACATTACATTTCAACGCGGCTTTCGATAGTGATCTTGGATCACGAGAACTCTAATTTAAGATATAGGCCTAGGGCCTACTTTACCAGATTATGCAACAATTATTTTGCTCTATATTTTTTGGCTTCAAATCGTACTGTGACTCGGGATTCAACACAACAAACTTGTGAACGTCAAAACAGAGCAATTGTCGATTTTTACATTATTCACAGAGAATTATAGGAATAATTCCTTTCTTCCATGATGCTGTTTAGAATCATTACGATATTTAATTTGATTCATTTCATTTTATTCAAAATATTTGCTTGTACATTTGCCAGATTATCAGCCCGTAAGGCCGGTAGGCCTAAGTGCAACAGATTGAAGATTTAAATGTAATCATGCCCCAGTTACCCCGGTCGTACTGAAAACGTTATACCATGGAAACAACAGTGAAGCGTAAAGATAAAGTGCAGTTCCTTTCTCCAATGACAAAGAAAACTGGGATAACTGCTTGTAGTCTGGCGGCAGACCTGAAAAAGACCTCTAGAAACCGATTTTGCTAAACTTTTTGAGTAGAAGCTGCACACTGGTATCAAAATGTTCGTATGAACGTCAGGAATGTCATCTATCTTGTGTGCATCTTGGCATTTGTTGCGGGTGGCGGTAGGCGGAGGTCAAAGGTCACGCGGGTCATGCGCACAGCATCGTACTGTTTTGGTTATATCTCTTGAACTAATAGAGATATTACCCTCCAATTTGGATAAGTCAGTTACTGAATTACCATATCATCATCCCTGTATTATGTGCATTTCGGCATTTAGTGCAGGAGGCGGTAGATGGAGGTCAAAGGTCGCGCGGGTCATGCGCGCCGCATCGCACGGTTTTGACTATATCTCCTGAACAAATATAGATACTACCCTCTAGTTTGCTTGATTCAGTTATTGAAATATCATTTCATCACCTCTGCTTTGTGTGCATCTCGGTATTTGGTAAAGATGATGGTGGGCAGAGGTCAAAGGTCACCACGCGGGTCAAGCGCGCTGGCGTACTGATTTGGGTATATCTCCTGAACTAATAGAGATATTACCCTCCAGTTTGCATGATTCAGTCAAAGATTATTTCAGTAATTGAATTACCATTTCATCATACCTGTATTGTGTGTATTTCGGCATTTGGTGCAGGTGGCGGTAGATGGAGGTCAAAGGTCACGCGGGTCATGCGCGCCGCATCGCACTGTTTTGACTATATATCCTGAACTAATAGAGATATTACCCTCTAGTTTGCTTGATTCAGTTATTGAAATACCATTCCATCACCTCTGCTTTTATCATATTACCCCTGGATTCAAAAATCTTGCGTGGATTCGTCTAAATGACCGTAGAAATCTACACTCGATTTGCCTTGTTCATCGTCTGCTCTCAACATCAACACCTTCGTACCTAGCATCTAATTTTCAATACCTATTCTCAAACCATACCTTCAACACTAGATCTAGATCAGGTACTCAGTTAACATTTCCAACCCATAGAACCAATCTTCTTGACCACTCTTTTACAATAAACGCTATTCGAGTCTGGAATACTCTCCCAACGAGCATCAGGGATGTTTACGGAATTAGTTACGACACTTTCAAGCATAAAGTACATCAACATTACTTGTGAGAAACATGTAGAGATAGGGTAGGAGACCAACAGCTTACCTGAAGTGGAGTAGGCGCGCCGTGATAGAAGACATAAACACAAATAAACAAATAACACTACATTTCAAACGTTTCGGTCTACGTGACCTTCCTCAGTGAGTAGAGAAGAGTTACTGAGGTGAAAAACTAAAGCTAGGTAGCCGTTGGCTAGGGTGGGGGTGGGGTGAAGTGAAAGATGAGGGGGGGGGGGAATGGGTGACAGGGAGGGTAGAGAGGGGAGAGGAGGACTACCTAAGGTTTAAGTTGGGTTTTTGTGGCGCGATTTGCAAATCCATTGGTAGGGCCGTTCCCATCTTTCTCAGTTCTCCATCGTGTACAGTGGGAGGAGTAAACCTGATGACACAAACTGTGAAACAGGTCACGAAGGGAAGGCCATGCCCATTGGCATGCAATCCCAAACGGGTTTCTCGGGGTTCTCCTCTCTTACATCCTTTTCTGTCCCCAAATTCATTCGGTTCGGAGAGTATTAGTGGAAAGTTGAGTAAACTTGAGTAATTATAATTAATTAACAGCTATAAACTCAGTCCGCTACACCCTTTTGTTAAATTAATGATTGAGTAAGGGCATACCACAACCTGCTCCTGCTCACCTGAAATTTTCTGCACACAATGTCTAAAGCTATATTAATTTTGTGCTTTTGTGTGAATGGATGAATGAATTTGTTTCTTAAACTATTGCAGATTTGCTTAAATCGATTAAAAAATTTCATAATTTGCATAACATTAATATACCTAGAAAATTTTAACTTTGCAATAATGCTACCATAATGTTTTTCATTTATTATTTCAATATTTATATAATCATGTAAGTTCTCTTCATTATCAAATGTATTATTATTATTATTAGTATTAGGTTGGATGGAAGATAAGGCTTCACTACCCTTTAATCCCGCCTTACAATAAAGCCCCTTATCTATCTATCTATCTTTTCTTTGTGTGCATCTCTATATTTGGTAAAGGTAGGCGGTAGGGGAGGTCAAAGGTCACCACGGGGGTCAGGCGTGCGGGGCGTACTGTTTTGGGTATATCTGCTGAATGAATGGTGGTATTAATCTCTATTTTGCTTATTTCAGTTTAGAAATACCATCCTATCACCTCTTGTTTTTGTGCATTCTGGAATTAGTAGGTCTATATCATATTTCAAATTTTAAAATCCTGCACTCAATAACCGACAATGCTACAATCAGTTGCCGCTTGCGTTACAGCACGCCCCAATCCATCACGTGCGGCTGGTAAAAGGGCCCTTATTACTGATCCGGAAACTTTCACAGATATTTTGCCAAATTTTGGCATTTTTTATGGACTATTTACTAACGATTACAGTGGGGTGGGGGGATTGCAGTTCACTTTTCAACACGATCCTGGGTGGTGGTGGTGCGCAGTCGGACTACAACTCGATGTAGGGAAGTTGTCTAAGCATCTAAATATCTCGGAGTGTAAAGAGTGTTCGAGTAAAACAGTTCGACATGTTCAGACGTTTTTGTTATCTTTACTTTTCCGTACGGATGGTGAGTTCATTATCATTTGATAACTGTACTTAAGGGTATGGGTCAATTGTTTATGTATAGGGTCCGTCCATTTGATGTCTGTTCACTGAGCTATTAGCTTTAACAATTAATGAGCTATTGCAATTATTTTGGTTTCGAAATTACTCGCCAATATAGACAGTTGTTGTAAGTGTAAGCGCTCTGTTTACATTGTTTGTTTGCATCAGTGGGTTCATAGAGGAGCGTTAAAAAATCCGCGCTGGTTTGAAAGATAATCCTGGGCATAGCTTTATAGGAGGCATCGATCAAAAGCACTGTGAACTTATAATACCCGAATGTCTTCAAATCCTACAAAAACCTATATGTAGACATGATGAGCCATCACGCAAGACGACAAAGGATGATTTGCATACCAAGATTCTTAGTATTTCCCAAGACATTGTTTTCTAGCATCTAGGGGTAAAAAATTTACGCCTAAAACATGTAGGGTTTGCAATGACTGTACACCAAGAATCTCGACCCAAGGGCTTAGGGGAATGTTCTATACAATGCTGACACTGTA
Organism: Sweltsa coloradensis; assembly: GCA_024449915.1. Classification (NCBI taxonomy): domain Eukaryota; kingdom Metazoa; phylum Arthropoda; class Insecta; order Plecoptera; family Chloroperlidae; genus Sweltsa; species Sweltsa coloradensis. Next base: position 82,865 of record JAMZAV010002093.1, read on the forward strand.
TGAGTTACGACAATGTTCGACGTGTTTGACTAATCTATTGCTAATGGAATTTTTGAAAAAGATGATGTGTTTTATACCTTCGAACTTTATTGATTAAAAATTGTCAGGTTACATTCGTTTCGCAAATGACAACATTGATATAAATGAAGAAACCATGTCGGGCAAGGGGACGTTTCATGCCTTTTAGACTGCAAGCGTACAGAAGAAGTGTTTCGGGAGAAGATAAGGTAACCTTATTGTTACGACTTACGAGTTTGATAAAAAAAACGTTCAACACATAGCCCCTTTTGGGTTAACAAGGGTAAACCCTCTGAGAAGGGTAAGCAAAAGCCTGAACCAGTGTTTCAACTCAATGTTCATCCTTCCATGTACGAGCAGGATAGTGAGATAATTGCTCAGGCCAACTCTAAAGACTTATAACTTTGATTTTCACTCGATTACAAGTTTTTTATTTCTTGTTAGTAGTATGTTTAAATGCCTATTAAATGTGAGTACCACTTGCTCAAATGCCAAGATGCACACAATGCAGAGGTGATAGAATGGCAATTCAATAACTGAATCAAACGAACTAGGGGGTGTATATTTAATAGTTCAGAGATATAGCCAAAAAACAGTGCGAAACTGCGCGCATGACCCGCGTAACCTTTGACCTCCATCCACCGCCGCCTGCACCAAATGACGAGATGCACACAATACAGGGATGATTTAATGGTAATTCAATAACTTAATCAAGCAAACTAGAGGGTAGTATTTTATTAGTTCAGGAGATATAGCCAAAACCAGTGCGTTTGGGGCGCCATGACCCGCGTGACCTTTGACCTCCCATCCACCGCCTTCCTACACCAAATGCTGAGATGTTCACAATACAGGGTTGATGTAATGGTAATCAATAACTGCATAAAGCAAACCAGAGGATAATATCTTTATTAGTTCAGGAGATATGGGCCAAAACAGCGCGATGCTCCCGCGCATGACCCGCATGATTTTTGACCTCCATCCACCGCCACTGGCACCAAATGCCGAGATGCACACAATGCAGAAAATGATAGAATGGTTTTTCCCTACAACTGAATTAAGCAAAGTAGAGGCTAATATCTATATTAGTTCAGGAGATATAGCCAAAAAAAACAGTGTGATACTGGCGCGCGTGACCCGCGTGACCTTTGACCTCCGCTCAGCGCCACCCGCAACAAATGCCGAGATGCACACAAGGCAGAAATAATTACTGACGTCCATACGAACATTTTGATACCAGTGTGCTGCTTCTACTCAAAAAGTTTAGCGATTTTTTCCCCTTGCTGTCTGCCTCCAGACTATTGGGTTGATAGTGCCTAGGGGCTGGTTTAGTGTTGGGTGGGGAAAGATTGATAGGAGGCTAGGAGCCAACAGCTTACTTTGAAAGAGTTCCGCAGCTGTGTAGAGTTGAAGGTCACATAGTTATACACAAATACCATTACGACGAAACGTTTCGGCTTGAACAGCCTTGTTTACCCATCGGAGTTGAGAGAGTAACAGTTACAAAACGAACAACGGTTGGGTTAGATTTTTTTTTGTATTTACTATAAATTATAGAACATGATTTAAAATTAAGTAGGTAGGTACTTTTGAAACATGGCCAGTACGAAATACTAAATACGAAGCTACCAGCTTAGGGCCGGGTAGGGGGAGCCCCCCCCCCCTCGTTCAGGATACTTTTCAACGGTAGGGTGTGAGGGAGAGTGTGAGATGTGGTTCCACATAGGGTGTGGTGGGGTGAGCAAGGGAGTGTACAAGATGCTGCAAGTGGAAAGTCATGGTCTTGTGTGGAAGTGTAAGGAGTGCAGGGTAGGCCTACATGGGGTTGGGACGACTGTCTGTGACGGAAAAATGAATGGGATCAGATGGTGAAGGATGAACACGATGTGAAGAAGGAACTAAGAGTGGCCTGAGGAGTAGGGAAGTAGGCCTAGGGACTGGATGCAAGGGGATGTGCTTAGGGATTGTGGGAGTTTGAGTGTGCGGAGCAGGTTATGGGGAAAAATAAAAGCATGAGTGTGAGTGAAGTTGGGGTGTGAGGCCTAAAATTTAGGTTTTGTTTTCAGGTTCTGGTGGGGTGTTAGACACGGGAGGAGAGGGTGCAGGGGCTGATGGAGTAGGAGAGTTGCTTGGTATAGTTGGTGGGGTGATGCAAGGGGGTGAGCTGGTAGAGAATGAGGTTTGGTTGAATGTTGGGAAGGGGGATGCGAATGGGGGAAGTAAGGAAGCTGATCGAGTGTTAGGGCATGTTAGCGAGGGGAACGTTAGGAAAGGGTTAAGTGTAGGGAATGGTGGGAGATGAGCCAACCCCAGGGAGACACTACTAATGGGGGATTCAATGATTAGGGGGCAGCTCGGAGTGGCAGGCAAGTGGTGGGGAGGGAGAGGTGTATGGTGGGATTAGAGTGAGTGAAATGACTGAGATTGTTAGGCGTAGAAAGGGGTAGTGAGAAAAGTGAGTTAGTGATGCTGAATGTGGGTACAAATGATCTTGGTGCGGGTGTGAAGCAAGGGATGTGGCAGGGAGGGTGAAGGAGTTAGTGACAGTGGGGCAGGAAAATATAGGCAGGCAAGGGTGGTTGTGGCTGGTATTTTGGATAGGGAGGATGGGAGAGGGATTAGGAGTGAGCTAATAGTGAGGTGAATGAGTGTGTGGCTGATGTGTGTGATGAGCAGGGTGCGTTATTTGTAAATAGCAGATTTATGGGTAGGTAGAAGATTCTTTGGGAAGGACGGATTGCACTTAGTTTAAGGAGGGGGTAGGGAACTTGGTAGACTTTTTGTCAGGGTTGCTTTAGAATCTTAAGTGACCAGGCGGGGGCCATGCAGGAGGGTAAGGGGGAAAAGAAGCAAGGGGGTTAAGGTTATGACTGTTAATTGTAGGGGTATAGGGGAGGGAAAGAGTTGAAAAGCTGTGGGTCTGATTGAGGTATATGAGCCTGATGTGATTGTGTGTGTGGAAACATGGTTGAAAGATGACATTTATGATGGGGAGGTTTGCCGTCAAGGTATGTATATTCAGGAGGGATAGAAATAAGTATGGGGGGGGGTGTGATGATAGTTTTGTAGGCATGAGCTTAGGGGGAGACTGTTGTGGTCAGATGAGGTGGTTGAGATGCTGGGTGTTAGGGTTACCTTGGGGAGGGGAACTTCCATGGATTTTGGGAGGCGTGTATAGACCTAGTGATAATGGGGAATGGGAGGTTTAAATAAGTAGAGGAGGTAGTAGTGCGTAAATAAGGATAGAGTGTTGGTTTTTAGCAGGGGATCTAAACTTTTCCCGGGGTGCATTGGGAAGGGGGGGGGGAGAGGATGTGGAGGTAGGAAGCAGGAGTGGGCTTGTATGGGTATTAATGAGGGGTTTATACAGGCTGTTTGGGGAGGGTACAAGGGACACCGGAAGGGGGGGGAAAAATAATATTTAGATGTAATATTAGTTAGGGCCGGAAGAGGTTTTAGTCAGGTCCGAGGTTGTAGAGGGGATAAGTGACCACAGAGTCCCAATAGTTGAGTTAGCGTTAGTAGGGCATGGGACGAGGGAGATGGGGATCAAATTGGGGTAAATTGATGAGGCGGTATGATAGGGCAGATGTTCAAGGGTTGCAAAAAGAATTAGGAAGAATGTATGAGGAGTGGTCTCGGGAGGAAAGGGGGTAAAAGGGGATGTGGGAAAGTTTTCCCAGATATATTTAGGGCTCTTTTGGAAAGGTTTGTACCGCAGGTAGCAAAAAGGGAAAATGGGAATCCGGTTTATTACAATAGAAAAATTAGATGGTTGAAGAGAAAATGTAGGAGCGTGTATGGGAAGTATCGGAGGACTGGGAGGGGTAAGAAAAAACTTAAGGAATGGGAGGAGATACTTGATAGGGCTAAGTTGACGCTAGGGGCGATTATATGATGAGGTTAATGGATGGGGACCGGGGGAAATTTGGGACAGCGGGACAATTTTTTATACAAGCACTTAAGGGGACAAAAAGGGACGGGTGGCAATACCTACTCTTAAGGGGGAGGGGGAAAGGATATACGTTAGCGACCAGGATAAGGCGGAGGCTTTAAATTCCTATTATGGGGGGGGGTGTTTCAGGAGCATAGGGGTACAGGAGAGCAGTGGAAGGGGAAAGGGGGGACACCCCACTCACAATTTCAGATAGGGGTGTAAAGAAGGGTGTTGGGCAAGATGGTTGTAGGAAAGGCTCCAGGGGAGGGCGGCTTGGGGTGCAGATTTTTAAAAAATTGGGGGTGATGCCGCGGTAAGGTTTCTAAGGGGATGTATGTAGAAAGTCTTTAAGTGAGGGTAAGATCCCTGAAGGGTTGGAGGGGGGGATCGGGGTGCCAATCATAAGGGGGGGGGAAAAGTACAATAAAAATTATGGGCCATTTAGCTTGACTTCAGTAGGGAGAAAAATTTATGGAGGGGTAGTTGCAGACTAGTTAGGAATCTTTGGGAAGGGGAGGCTGGTTCACGGATGCTCAACATGGTTTGGGGAAAGGGTTTTTTTGTGACACCAAAAGGGGTGGGATTATTTCAGGATATTGGGGACATTTTGGCGGGGGGGGGAAGTAATGCTTTTTTTCTAGATTTTGAAAAGGCTTTTGATAAAGTCCACACGATTTGGTAATGGAGAAGGTTAACAATTGGGGGGGGGGAAAAGGAGTGATGAGGGGGGGAGATTTCTTGAGAGGTAGGTTGTAACAAAAATCACCCTCTCCCAAAACAAAAAAAAAACACAAAAAAGGACAAAAACAAAATTTTTAAATTTAATTTAACCCCTTTCCCGATTTTCCTTATCAGGCTGGGTTTTATGCTGGGGGCCATGGTTATAGAGACACGAAAACTCTTTTTTTTTGGATTTTTAAATTTAAATGAAGATAAAAAAAGGAAAAATTTTTAAAAATGGATGTGCCAACGGGACCCAAGGTTCAAAAAATATATAACTAAAAATTTTTTATGATCAGCAAGTTGAGTGACTTTAATGGGACAGGTTTGCCCCAGATGAAATTTTCAAACATTTGGCAATTATTTTTCCCCGTTTTCAAAACACAAAAACAAGATAAATTACACAAATTACAAAAAATTACACAAAATTACACAAATTAAAAAATCCTTTTTAATAATGTATTGGTTTTTGGTTACTATTCTCAATACTTTTTCTAAAGAATTCAGCAATTCTAGTCTTTTTTTAAAAGTAAATTTTTTTGGTCCAATGATAGCCTATGTTTGGTTTTTCTTTTTCCTATGAAAATTTATTCGGAAAATAAGTAATGCCTGTTACGTTACGTGATCACGTTTCCCAATGTAGTTGCCCCGTTGGCCCAAGAAGTAGATCGTCTGTAGTCCACACGTACCCCCTGGGTGGGCCAAAGGGTAGGCTCTGGTACCCGGGCTATTTCAGGTCCCAAGGGGGCCCCCGCGTTCTGGCGAAGTAGGCCTAGGTAGGCCTATGGAATCAGAGGGACCCCAGTAATTTTTGGGCCTAGGCTACCTCCGTAGTCGGAAAAACCCCAAATTCCAAATCCAAAAGAGGCTGAAGTAGACCGAAACCCAGGTGGTGCCCCTCCCCCGGGACAAGGAAATCTCCCTCCCCCCCCTCACACAAACGTGCGTAGCTGTTCCAAGTCAAGTGAAGTCAAGTTTTTCCCAAAAGTTTGCGATCTGTTTAAAAATTTCCTTCCTGATCCCCTTTTGGGGTTAAAAATTTTTCAAGTACAATTTTACGGCGTAGGTGATGACGTATGTTGTTGAGTTCGTTTGCACTCGCGGGCGGGCAGCTTTGGAAAATTCCGAGAAAAATTTTCTACATCAAAAAATAATTTTTTTTTTCCACAGAGTTGGCAAGCGCACCAAGCACAACCAACTGTGCACTTAAATGTTTGGTTGGGGGTGGTTTCCCGCATGGCGGGCATTGGGCGCATTTTTGAAAAAAAATTCACGAGATTTTGACAATTTTTATACTTTTTTTAAAAGAAATCTTTAATTTATTTTTTAAAAAGGAAATTTAATTATTCAAAAATTATAAAATTAAAAGGGGGGGAACAAATTAATTTTTAAAATATCTTTGAAATTGTTTAAATTCAGCCCAAAGGTTACAATTCCCCTCTGAAGTGCAGAAAAATAAAATGCAGTAAAAAATTTTGAATTTTCTTCCAAGTTCTTAAATGTACATTTCAAAATACAATTTTATAAGTATTATTTTTTTCACAAGCATGGTTATTTTTTTGAATGAAATGAGAGTGGGTTTATTTCCCACGGGGTTGCAACAGTAGCAATAAATTAATGTAGTGAAACAACGTTATTTAGGTACATGACACCACAAAGATATTGGAATATGCGAAAAGAGAAAGGAGGGTTGAGGAAAAAATTTACAGGCAAAACCAACACAAACAGTTTTTAACTGAAAAATTTATTCTGCTATCTCCCCCCCATCCCCTGGGGAAAAAATTAAACAATTGAATAAACTTATCAGCACTACGTTTTTGTCGAAAAAATTAAATTATCTATCAATTTATTTATCAATCAAATATCCAAAGCTTTCGTCTAACCAGTGCCTTCCATCTAACGCGGGGTTTTCAACTTTGTATCTGCCCACAAAATTTTCTCTCATTGAGTAAAGCAAAACAAAATTAATAATTTTTACAATTGAAATTGCCAAGGGAAAAATTTTTCCCAAATAATAAACAGAAAATTTAAGTGTCAAAGTTTGTTTGCGATCAAAATTTTTCAGCATTGCTGTTTTTTTAAACATAGGTAAAATAACAAACCAAAAATAGCAAATAAAAAACAAAGGTTTTATATGATGATAGGGAAAATAAATATTAGAAAACTATAGTTACTGCCCGGTCTTACAAGGGAAAAACCGCCCCTCTCGCCTTAAAAATAATAAATAAATTGGGTGTAGTATTCCGCTAGCAGTTTTTCAAAATTTAAACCCAAATTATAGTCCCACTCCCCTTACTAAGTTTTATGAAACAAAGATTTCGAAACCATCAAATACCTCGGGTAAGAAGGGATTGACTCCTAAATCCAGTGGGCGATTTTCTCAACTTGTTTTATCAAATTATTGAACTAGTCCAATTTGGGGTTTACTAAAAAACCAAAGCGCCAAATGCACTTCTACACTTGTGTGTATCCACCCTCTCACTCTCTATATCTAATGCAAAACACCCCAACTGCACAGTAAATTAACTTTTATTAAAACAACAATACATCAAAAAAATTACACGTTTATTTTTTTACAAAACGTAAAAAAACTAATAAAAAAGGTTAAAAAAAAAAAAATGATTTACGCCACAACCTAATAAAAGGGCCCTGCAGCCAAGCAACGACTTTATCCCCACTCACTAATTACACGATGAAAAAAAAAAAAACAAGTTAAAAAGCATGTTTAAAAAATTTTTGATTAATGATAAGGTTGGTTTAAATATTGGTTCACCCAAATACGGTCTCCTCTTTTATTGTAATAATCTGTAAAATTGTCCCAAACTAATCCAAAAATGGAAAGGGTGTTTGTTTTTAAATGTGAAAAGTTTTTATTGTTGAACAAATAAACCGCCAAAAAAAAAAATTGAAAAACTTTGAACGTCCACATTAAATCCCCTCATCCTATCTAGTCTCTGTTCATATGATTTAAAATTATAAAATTTATTGTTAGGCTCTATCCAATACCCCCAAAAATTTAAATTTTTATTTTAAAAAATTATTTTTTAAAATTTTACTTAATCCAAAATGTGTCAAAAAAAAAAAATGGCAATACAAAAGGTTGAAAAAACAAGGTAATCAATTCAAGTTTTATTTCACGTTCAAATTCTCAAAAAAATTTTAAAATGTTCGGGTAAATTTCCACAAAGGTTTGGTTCAAATCGAAATAGTCAAGTATTATTTTATTACGAGCTTACTCGAACAAATTTTTTTTTTTTTTTATTTTAAATCCTATGTCAAACCCAAAATTTTAAATTTTATTAAAAATGTTGTAAGTTAAACAACGTTCAGTTAAAAAATTATTTAAATTCAATCCACGTAGTAGTAGGTTTCACCAAATTTTATAAAATTCCCAAATTATTTTTCAAAAACACAATAGTTACATCCTATTTAAGTTAAAGGCACTTTCCCATTTACATTTCAACGTATGTACACGTTAAGTTTCAATTTAAATTCAAAGGATTTTATTTTCCCAAATTAAAAATTGCAAAAATTTCCCAAGAAAGTTCAAAAAGTTTATTAATAAAATAGTCAAGTCTCCATTTTATCAATTTATGTTTTTTTTCAAGAAAAAAAAAAATTCACTTGTTCAAAGTTCACTATCTCTCAGTTTCCATCTCACTCTCCTTCATCTCTCACTGTCCTATCCCCACTTGCTAACGTTAAACCTAGATTATTGTGACTCCCGAGTTAAAACTTCTATTATTTTCCCCTTAAAATTCTTAAATTTTAAGTTCGCATCACTAGACCCCCAAAAAAATTTAACTTAACCAAAATTGTTCCAAAAGACCACTTAAAAAAACCCACATAAAATTCCTTAACCAACATATCACTTACATTTCAAAATTCAACTTCATCAAATTATCACTTACGTTTACATTAACACCACATTTTTATTATTAAAATTAAAACCCAGACCACCTTTCAATCTAGTATTTAACTTCACCCCCCTTATCATCATCTAACACTCCATATCGTTTCTGTTTCACTTCTCTGCCCTTCCCTTATTTCACTGAAAACTCTAAAAATTACATTTATTTCTAGTTTCTATTTTTTAAATTTTTCATTTAGTTTAGTTTAAAAAATAAATTGGTTGTCAAGTTTAAATAAATTTTAACTTTAGAGTTCCAAACACTTTTAACGTTTTAACATTTTCCCCTACAATTTAAAATTTTTTAACAAATCCAAAATGGTTTAAATTATTTTTGTAAAAAAAGTAAATTTATTTTTTTTAAGTTTTTAAAAACAAACCAATATTAGCTAATTTTTAAATTTAAAAATTTAATGTTATAAAAATGTGAGGTTATTTTGTTTGGGTGTGACAACACATATATGTGGTGACAAAAAAAAGTTGTGTGTGACAATGCACAAGTTTTTTGTGACAACCCAAATTGTGTGTTATAAATGTTCCCCTTTTAAAAGTTGTGTATTAAAACAGGGGTTCCTTTAAAATGTTATTAAATTTGTGAGGATGTACTCATTGCCATCAGTGAAAAATTTGTTTTTCTTATCTAAGTCATTTGTTTTTATTGCTTCTAGCAGCTGGGGTGTCTATCTGTCTGGGAGGCTGGCCATTGCATCCATTGTTTTTGTTTTTTAATCAAGGGCGTTTTTAACGTGGTTTTAAAACTATTTTCCATACTCTTTTATTTATAGATGTTAGGTTTTAAAACGTTTGTTTAATTTAATTTTGGCTACTGTGTTTTTCTACTGGTAGGTTTTAATCCCCCCAAAGCTCCTTTTCACTTCTATCTGTTTTTAAATTCAAATTCATTTTTTTTTTTAGTCCACATTAAAAAAAAAAAATTCAAAAATAATTTTTTAACTTTCCAATTTTTTTTTATGTAGCAGCAAATTTAGTTTATAATTGTTTTTGATAGGGTTTGTTTAGTTTTAAAATACATATTTTTAATTTATAAAAGCAAGTTTTTAGGTTATTTTATTTGGCTTTGTGTCCCCTTTTGTCGACACCCGGGGTCCTAACCCCCTACCGTCTACATTTTTAAACATTTAATTTTTTGAATTCTTCCCTTTTTCCTGCTCATACTTTTTGATTTTGCTGAAGGCTTATTTTTCCAACGCTCCCCCCTCTTTTATAGTTCAGTAAAATTTTTCAATTTTCCAAACCATTTTCATTGATTTTAAACTTTTCTCTTGCTTACAAAAATCCCCTTTTTCCGACCAAAATATTTTAAGTTTAAGTTACGCTTTTTTTATTTAAATTTTGTTTTTCGCATTAAGTGGTCCAAACCCCTCATCTCCACTATCAATAACTCATTTTCACTGGTTTGTTCTCACCCATTATTAAAAAACTAAATTTTTTATTATTTCCGGGGTTTAAAATTTTTTTTATTTCCACTTTCCCCTTATATTTTTATTTTTAACACAATTTCACCCTTTTCCCCCTTTCATTTTTAGGTTCTCCGTTTTCTTCATATAAAAAATTTTATTAGATTCACATTTTCAACGCACTTCCACTTCAACTTTAACTTTTTTTATCACTTATCCTTATGTTTTCATTACTCACAACTAAATTTAACTTTATAAAATCTGTTTTCCCATTACAACTTTATCAAACTGTCATATTTTATCCCTATTTTGCCCTTTCACTTTCACATCATTTTCACTTACACTAAGGTTTAAAAACAACGACATTTATTATTTTTATTATTAATTTCCCGGAAACATTAATATCTCTGATTTTTTCCAATAAAAAAAACATTTTTTTATCACACACTGCAACATCTGCTTTTTTCTCTCTATCTACGCCTACTTTTATCGCTTTCAAATTTTTATTCCGTTCTAGTTCGCTCTACGTTCCTTTTTTCCTGATCGATCTGTTTTTAGTTTTGTAGAAAATTCTCTATAAACTACCAATATTTCTTCCATATCTGCCCCCCTTCGGAAAAATATTTACTAATCGCTGCTTCCCATTTCTTAAGCCTATCCTTCTAAAGTTAATCTATTTTGTTTTTAAATCACTGTGTTGCTGGTTTTAAAGCCCGTAGACCCGTAAAAATGTCCAGGTGCAGGCTGGGTGTAATCTCGTTTGGCCTTGTGATTTTCCCTCATGGTCTAGAGATTTTAGGCCTAGGTGAGTGGACTCAGCAAGTGGGTTTTCCCGGGTTTTTGAGTGGTTTTGGACCTCTGGTGCCCCATGACTCTGGGGTCGTGCACTAGTAACATTTTTAAATTGTGTATTATTCTCACTTCAGAATTTAACCTTCCTCCTGTTGGCATCCTTATATAAAATTTTAATTTTTAAAAAAAAAAAAATGGGGTCGGAAAAAGTAAGTAGCCCCACGTTGGCAGCGGCAATGTACTAAAATCACCCCCCTCCACACAACAAAAAAAAAAACAACAATGAAAAAAAAAAATATTTAAATTTAAATTTAAAACATTTTCCCGATTTCCTTCAGTCAGGCTGGGGTTTTTATGCTGGGCGCCACTGGTTTTAAAAGACACAGAACTCTTATCTTTTTATTTTAAATTTAAAAAGAAGAAAAAACAAGGAAATATTATAATGGTGTGCCCAAAAAGGAGCCAAAGGTTCAAAAAATAACTACAAATTTTTTGATCAGCAAATCTGAGTGCTTTTTAAAGAGGACAGTTTTAGCCAGATGCCAATTTTAGAAAAATTATGGCAATTATTTGTCCCGCTTTCACACAAAAAACAAATAAATTTCCAAATTACACAAAAATTAACAAAAAAACCAAAAAGTCAAAAAGCCTTTTATAATAAGATATTGGTTTTGGTTACTATTTCAATAGTTTTCTGAAGAATTTTAGCAATTTGTCTTTGTTAAAAAATCAAGTTTTTGGGACCAAAGATAGCCTATGCTTGGATTTTCGTTTCCTATGCAAATTATTCGTGAAAAAAAATGTAAGTGCACTTCGTTTCGGTCACGCTTTCCAAGTAGTTGCCCCTAGTTAGGCCAGAAGTGACTGTCTGTAGTCCCACGTAGCCCTGGGTAGGCCTAAAAATAGGCTCTGGGTAGGCCCAGGTATTTAGGGGCCCAAAGGCTGCCCGACGTTTGGCGAAATAGGCCTAGGTAGGCCCCAGGGAATCAGATACACCATAGATTGTTGGCCTAGGCTAGGCCTCTCGTAGCGGAAAACCCCAATTTTAAATCCAAAAATAGGCTGCAAGTAGACCGAACACCCCGGTAGGGGCGCCCTCCCCCCAGGACAAAGGAAAATCTCCAGCTCCTCCCTCACACAAACGTGCGCTAGCTGTTCCAAGATCGAAGTGAAGTCAAGTGTTTTTCCAAAGTTTGCGATCTGTTCTAGAAATTTCCTTCCTGATCTCCTATTGGTTGAAAAATTTGCAAGTCACAATTTTACGGCGTATGTGATGACGTATGTTGTTGAGTTCGTTTGCACTCGCGGCGCGTGTCAGTTTATGGAAAATTACCAGAGAATAATATTCTGCACATCAGAAATAATGTTTTTTTTGTCCACAGAGTTGGCAATGCGCACCAAGCACAACCAACTGTTGCACTTAAATGTTTGGTTGGCGGTGGCATATCATCCGCATGGCGGTGCATTGGCGCGCAGTTTGAAATACAAATTCACGTAGAAGTTTGACAATATTAATTATACATTTTTAAAAGAAATCGTTAATGTTATTATTTTAAAGGCAATTAATTATTCAAAACATATACAATTTAAAAGGCGGGAACAAATTAATATTTAAATATCTTTGAATTGTCTTATATCAGACCAAAAGGTTACAAGGTCTCAGAGGGTTAGGGTTGGGGTACCTTGTCACATAGTATAGAGGTTACATCGGGGGTACCGCAGGGCTCAGTGTTAGGACCTTTGTTTGTTTATTATGTTTATAAATGACATAGGCAGGGAATAACATCAAGAATAAGATTATTTGCAGATGATTGTGTTTTGTATAGAGCAATAAGGGGGATTGAGGATGTTAGGCTGTTGCAGGCAGATCTGGGGGTAATAGAGGAATGGGTCACAGCAAATAAGATGGGTTTGAATATAGGTAAATGTAAGGTGGTTGGTTTCTTGCGAAGAATAATTAAGGTAGGTAGGACATACACTTTAATGGGGGCTGTTATGGAGAAAGTAGGAACGTATAAGTACTTAGGGGTGATGTTGGCAGAGGATTTGGGTTGGGGGGATCAGGTGCAAGAAGTTGTTAAGAAGGGAAATAGGGCTCTGGGTTTTGTTATGAGAAATCTAAGGGGGGCCAGCCGGGAAGTTAAAGATCGGGCATATAAGGTAGTGGTTAGACCTGTCCTGGAGTATGGGGCGGCGGCATGGGATCCGTATAAGTTGGGGGAGGTTTTGGAGGTAGAGAAGTCCAACGTAGGGCGGCAAGAAGGGTTACGGGAAAGGTTAGCGGTGGCGGTGGGAGAGGATGATACGGGGAATGTAGAGAGGGTATGTGACAGTGTCATTGCCATGTTGGGGGAGTTGGGCTGGGAGTCATTGGAGGGAAGGAGAAGGGTGGTTAGGTTGTGCAATATGTACAGGGCGGCTAGGGGAAGTAGGGGGTGGGGGGACACATCCGCAATAGGCTACAACAGGGCTTTACAGGGGAAGGGGGGATCATTCATGGAAGTTCCAGCGTCAAGTAGTAAGAACGGATCTGGGTCGGTATGGTTTCATGGAAAGGACTGTTAGGGAATGGAATGACTTGCCGGGGGATATTGTAGGTAGTGGGTCTTTAAGGGAGTTTAAATCGTTTTTTAGGGGGGGAGAGTAATTAGGTCTGGGGGGAGTGAGTGGTTGCCACCGGGCGGTAGGGCCCATTTGCAACCGTTAAGAAATGTTATGTTATGTTCAGCTGTCTCTCCCCACACTAGGATGTCATCCGCATAAATCATTGTCCTTGTGCCAGTTCCTGTCTCTAGTTCCACCTTATTTAATATTTTGTCCATTACTATTGAGAATAGTAATGGGGATATTACACTGCCTTGCCTTAGGCCGGAGTTAGTGTTGAACCACTCAGTATTTCCATGGTTTGTTTGAACACAACTTGTACATTGTTGGTACATACTAATTATTCTCTCAATCATGCCGTTGTCAACACCCTTCTTTTTTAGGCACTCCCATTTTATTAATAATAATAAATAATAATTATATAGAAGTAGGTCTAGGCCTATATCTTTTCAATTATCAATTATTTTTATTTTATCCTTGTGCAACCTTACTAGTTATTGTTACAAATTTCAGGGATGAGAAGAACCTGTACGTACGTCAAGGAGGCTCCTCGAGAACCTTCCACATCGTATGTCGCAGTTCAGGAGTGATTCTTCAACGTCTCGGACATCGTCATATTCAGCTGCCTACGCTCGTATCGTATTGATGTTTGTAAGTCAGTTCGTGGAACAGTTGATTTATTCCTAATCCCTGTATCCTCCGTTTTAAGAGTGTATCCTGCATGTTAGTTAGGTACGGTGCTCGACTACTTGCTCAACTATTTCATTTGTTAACGTACCGGTAATATTATAAAGTCTCTTAACTTCCTTGTTCCTTGCAGTCTCTCAAGTTATCTGACACGGCTGTTGTCAGTGAGTGAAGTGATGATTTCGTTAAGCAAGTGGTCATGAAGAAGCACCAGCATGTTCCTGGCATGTTTTGCATGTCCCCAGCATGTTGACTAGCTCACACCACAGTTCACCTTATTGTAAAATAGGCATAGGGAAAATAAAAAAAGCGTAAATGTTAGGAATGCGGTCCGATTTAAAAAACAATATCAATAGAAGTTTGACTGAAATCGCTAGCCCTACTAAACCGGCATTGGAATCCCTTCATCACCAGGATTTTCTCTGGGGCGGGGGGGGAGCAACCGGCAACATTGGGTTCTCACCATTGTTTGAAGCCAAACCGGGCTGAAATTCTTAGAAAGCAAGGGGCATGTGTTATAAGGTGGTGCGGAATAGTTGCCAGAGGCGCCAATTTTTTAGACTGCTTAAAGTTTGGTGGCCTTAAACGTGTTTTAAGGTGGATTTGTATCCTGAATAACGGCACAATTTTAAAGCCAAACATTACAATTTGCCCTTAAAAATACAAGGATGTGTCACCGAGACAAGGCAATCCCAAACAATCAAAGAAAATTTTTACAAATTTTAAATTAAATTTCGGATTCGTAAAAACGTTAATTTTTTAAATACCGCTTATTACCAGTAATAATTTAATTTTTCCTGAAATCCAGGGGGAGCACTTGCCCCCTACTTGCCCCTACCCCCTTTTAACCGCTCATGGTCAAGTTTAATGTCTTCCAATGGTTGCCAGATCGAGGCTACTCTGGTGTGAACTGTGGAGCGAACCCTGGTGTCCCCTGGTAGTGGGTGTGGTGTATGTCAGTATGGTACATGATAGTTTATCTCAGCTGCTCTTATTGAATCTCCTTGTCCCAAGTAAAACAACATGCAACAATTGCTCGTCTTTGTTCCATGTTGTTTTCTCAGTGCCACCCACAACCTTCTATTTCCCAGTTATTGAATGAATCACAAAATCATGCCCATAGATCTTAATTTACACTTTACAGTCTTAATTTGGAACCACAGTTATCTATTTATAGAAAATAATTGTACATGACTCTTAAAGTTGTTCCAATTTGAAGTGAATTGCTTGACCTTGTTTATTGTTACGTTGGATAAAGCAATATAATTTTAACATTTCACTAGCGTTAACTCGAGTTTTGAAAGTGTTGAAAGAACTACCCACGTGGGTAGAATGGCTGACTCAATGTCATATTGCTTTCCTTCGTTGGCACTAGTTGAGCAACTGAATGAGTAAAGATATCAAATGTTATCTGCTTTATTTTGTGATCCATCCATGTTCTTGTGAGTGATGTGCACAATACTTTGTGCCTGAAACTTATTCACATAAACAGCATCATGTGTGTGTAGGGCCTACACTGTACAGAAGGTATTTTCAAAAGATTTTAGTTGAGGCCTATCATTTTGTACTAATGTTGAGACGTTTGTACCATAGGCTACGTACTATATTTAAATTTAACATATTATTAATCTCAATCAAAAATTAAAATCGTAGATCTTGACCTATTGGAGAATTTAACTTGATTCTAAATACTTTATTTAAAATAGTAGCCTACCTAATTAATTGTTGTAATTTATATAAAATTTTCATTTATAAAATACTCAACGTCTTAAGTCACAATCAACCAGTAACATATTCAATGCCCGATTGGCGATAAAATATATAGGCCTAACTAGTATTCAATATATATTATTGGATGAGCGAAGCAAAGACTTCAATTTCACTGACCCCCAAAAAAATTTAGCTCGTTTTTTTCTTCTTTTTTTTCTGTTTGTGCACTCTCTACTGGGCAAACGGCATATGCGATCTTGATGAAAATTGGAGGGGACCTTTGAAATCTCTGAACTTAGACCTGCCACGTTTTTGGGTACAATCGAAGAAACATTTCTCATGAATATATCGTACTTTTACGATTTTTAGTGCGATTTTTTCGTGACATTTGGGCCGATTCTGACCAAACGGGTGGGGCTACAACGTTCATATTTTACATGGACATTAAGGTTATGGTGATGTACCGGTAGTACCTTTTGAAAGAAAAAGTTGGAAAAGTTTGCCAAAATCCATAGAAATAAAGGTTTTAATATAAGTTTTTGGAGGTTTATAATAACAATTAACAAGTAACAATAGAAACTTGACAACAATCGCCTACAATGCGTTCAAAAAGAACTTGCAAAAGTAAAGAGATCCCACGCAAACTAAAAACTTATTAAAAAAGCTCATCCATCAACGCGACTAAAAAAAAGCGTTCGCGAAGCGGCCTAGTATAGTACTCAAACAACTAGATTTTTGCTGATTATCTAACTTGTACAAGACTTTTTTTTATACAAATCTCGTTTCAAGTAGCCTATGCTTAATTCATACCCATTTTTCTTTCAATAATATCTCTTATTAATTATTATTAATTTTAAACATTTGTGCGTATACACATTAATTAATATCTCAAACATTGTGCATCGTTAAGTTAAAAAAATATATATATGGTTTTAAAACTTATTTGTAAAGTAAACTGCAACAATGGGCAATTGTTTCAACACATACTGCTGAGTGCATGAGAAGTTACTAGGAAAACGCTTAAGTCCCGCCGCGTTGTTGGATGAGCGTAATTGGTGAATTGAGCTGCCATGTGTTTTGCGGATTTTCTGTTGTTCTGTGAAAAAATCAGAACTTTGTTGAAATTTTTTTTTAATTAAATCAAATTAAATAAAAAATTAACTTTTTTTTAATTAATCGTAATTTTAAAAAAGGAAAAAATCGTAATATTGAAATTTTCATAAGAAATAATTATTCGATTACGCACAAATTTTACACGAATATATTAATTCTTAAAATTAAGGTTCTGTGAAAAAATCATTACAATCGGATAAAGCATGTAGGAGTTATAAGTCGAAGAAATTTTTTAAAAATCGAAAAAAATCGTAAAATTGCGATTTTCACGAGAAATAATTTTTCGATTGCGCTCAAAAACGTGGCAGTTCTTAGTTCAGAGATTTCGAAGGCCTCCATAAAATTTCATCGCAATCGGAGTATCGGTTTAGTCGGAATCGTGTTAACAGACAGACAAAAATACAGAAAGAAAGAAAGAAAAAAAAAAAAAAAAAAAAAAAAAACATTCCGGATTTTTTTCTCCAGTGTAGTGAAATGGAATCTTCGCTTCGCTCGCTACGCTCGCTACGCTCATCAAAATATAGCAGCGTTATGTAGAGGGTGGTTGTTAATAAAAAAACAATGTAGTGACCCAAACTTTGACTTCACATGCCGCTTGCGCTAGTAATACAGTAGTATACCGTAATACCGTATCGGACCGAATATGATGCAATGCTTTTATCCGAAAATACAATCTCAAAAACAGCACTTGCGCGTTATTTCCGCACTCTTGCATTTGAAATAGCGCCTGAAAATATGCCACCCGCAATACAAATCCCACACATCGACTGCTGCGCATCGCCCCGCCTCGCCCGCCCACTCCACACTGGGCTCCGCGGGAATAACACCGTGTATCACGGGTTCCGCGGAAAATGACCATTAAAATAACTGTGCATACAATTAAAAAGTTTTTCCTTGGGAATCGATTCTAAGATCACAATGATTGATTCCAATTTTTTGGGAATTGATGTCATCCCTAAATCAGACTGGTGAACTGTGGTTAGCCTATGTGAGCTTGTGCTTGGCCCTACACTGTTAACAAACATAGGACTAGGCCCTAACATTGTTAAAAATGTTTTGTTGTAAGAGTGAAACTTGGACTATTCATTCATTGTAGACCTATTGTAAATAAAATAAAATTCTTGTACATTTTAATTTTAATTCAATTTAATTTTTTCTTTTTTCTTGAAATGATTCCGAAAAATTGGGGGTCATGTTATATTCGAGATCGTGCTATACGGTACTTTATACTTTTGATTGATTAAAATTGCAGTTATCGAGTTTTAAATGAATTTTCACCCGTTTGCGGCGTTTAGTACACACAGGTCCATATTAGGACTAGATGGTCAGTCCCTGTGGGTCTTTCATGACTTGAATTGGGATAACCTTGTTATCAAAATCTTGATTACTTTTAAATTTACATGTTAGTCGTTGACGATGCTATCGATTAAAGTCAGTTTTAGAAAACTTTAAACAATTTTGTTTCACAAATAAAAATAGGCATGCTAATCGAAAAGAGGCTACTATACGTATTCCTTGCCATGCTGCATAGCTTTATGGCAAATCCTCGCTTAGGTGTACAGTAAACCCTCGTTAATTCAAACTCGATTAATACAAAGTACATAGTGCTAGAAGTTCCTACAGAAGCTTTGGTATAAGCCTAGGACAAATGTTATATCTATTAATAACACATTCAGACTGGGATTTTTGGGGTCCCTTCGGCTTCAAATTGAAGGGAGACTACTGTATTTCATTTCAAGCATAGCGTTTCACAATATACTGTATATTATGATATATTTATTTATTATTTACCTGTATACAAAGTTAGATGTCACAAGTATAACGTTTAGTTACCGTACCCTACAAGATTGCTGTTTATGTCAATACTAGTTTTAAATCTCTCATAATTCCGAGGTGATGACATAGTTATCCCTAACCACGGTCAATTGCAAATCACAGTTTTGCTTTCAACATTTTCTTATTACAATAATCCTAGATTTACTGACACAGTGACTTGCAAGTGACCCTGGTTTTATGTGTTGTTCTCTAAGGCAGCTATCTTGATTATTTATCATGTACCACTGGCATACTTGCAATCAACAATAGGTCTGTTCAATTTGGCTACAACAATGAACTCAATTTAGGCACTGGTAGGGCCTTTTGTATATAATGTCCTTTGGTATATAGCCATATATTATGATAGTCATTGTGTTCCTCAGGTAAACTGATTGAAATTGGTTTCGTTTTTGGCAAACCCAATTCTCTGGTATCCTAAGTTTACCGGTATGCAGTTGTTGAGTTGCAATAATGTTGCATGTAACTGTAATTCCTAATTAGTAACGTCTTAATCGATGAATAATAATTTAAATGACAATCATGAAATCAAATAATAGGGATATCAAACAAAAAATAAAGATTTTTAAATTTTGAACATTGCTGACATAATATTGTAATCATGATTGTCACTTCGAATTAGTAAAAAGGTCAATTTAGAAAGTATGCATGTATGTTCATGCTTGCTCTTGTGCCTGAATGCTTGTTGGTCCTTTGGGCTTCTCCCACTTTTCAATGCATAAGGTCCCGGGTTCAAATCCTTGTTCCGGCAAGTTTTTAAACTGTAAAAGGTGACTTTGGAGCCAACAATACAGCATTAGAAATCATCCACAGTAATTACGTCCACTCTGAAAACCAGTAGCTTACATCTGAGTGTGTAGGCTCTATATATACACATTTGTTTCATTTATTTACTGACCTTGACTAAAGCATTGTTGTTATAATAGTTTATACACTAGCATATCTGTTGAAGGTTATTTCCCTGTTTTGCCAAAAACAAACCAATTTCAAGGTTAAAACTTTAATTTGAAAAGAGTGCGCATTCTTTCAAAGCAGTGTTGTACCGTTTTTGTAACTGAATAGAATAAATGTTAAATGAACTGAAATATTTTGGAGGTTCCGATAATGAATTCAGCACGGAACCTAGTTCATAGAACATATTCGTTTTTGAATTTGCTGTGAGAACTAGAAACATTCTTTACCGCTAGACCCAAGACCGGCCATGATGGCATAGTTGGCCAAATGTGGGCATTTCAGAAGAAGATGGTCATGCATTAATACAGAAGCATGATTTTTTATTTTTAGGCCTAAACTCAAATCTAAACGTATCACAGTAATTTTAATGTTTGGTAATCTTAATGTTCCTTACTAATTCCACACTAAATTATTTTTTTACAAATCAAAAGTCAGTTTCTGTCAAGTTTATAAAACTTGGAATTTGACTTGACTATACTTGGGCTTTACCCTACATAACTTTAATTAAAATCACTTGAAGTGGGTATAGTTTTCCATTGCTAGCATAGATTCAGAAATAAATAGAGGTATCTTGGAAAACAGCATATCGATAAAATGGTAAAATGTAGACATCAAATTAATGTTGCCAAATTTAATACCTTGCTTACAGACAACACTGCTTTAAAGAATTTACTGTACTGTGTTCCTATGCAACAATTTAATAAATTAAATTAATCTGCTAGCCATATTGTTGTAGCCATCCACCAAATTATGGAGTACCTTGTTTGCTTTCTAACTTACATACTAGAAATGAACAGACCTATCGTTGTGGCCGACAGTTGTGAGAACTCATACATTGCGACTCAGAAGAACCTGGTTCTTAGGGTGGTAGACCCCTGCAGTTAACAGTTTGTTTAGTGATATCTCGAGAACGGTGCAAAATATCTAAAAACTGATTGCAACAGTGATGTGGTTTTGTTAGAATTATATAATGTAAGAAAAAGTATTCAAATATAATAATCGGTACGGTTTTTATTTCGATTATGCGTTTAATTAATTAAATGTCTAATTAAAAACTTACTTACCTTAACATTACAATCTTTTTCATGCAGGCTATAGTTCTCTCAAAACCACAGAACATAATGTTGGCAGGGGTCTGTCGCTTTAAACACGAGCAATAATTGAGCTCATTGGCAACCCTTAAACTCTTCTGTGCTTGCTTGACCCTGAGGGGGGGGGGGGATCAGGGGCAGATACTAGGCGATAATTATTTTCAACTTGGCATGTCATACGAGGATGGGGAAATCACCAGTCTGCAATAGCTTTGTAAATCAGTTTTTTAACTGAATATGATGACATTATTAAAAATAAATAATATATCTCAGGCTTGGGTTCATTAAATTTAGCTTCAGAACCTTTGTGAAAACCATTGTGAATTTATTTAAATTTAAATCTTGGGCAAATTTTGTTAGAGCTGTTGAACACATTCTCAGTTACTTGTTAACATTGCTCCTACTATAAAATGCATGTTGGGTAAAGCAAATTGATATTAATGTCCCCCCCCCCCCCCCAATGAAAATCGGTTCCGAGACTGAGTGGGGTAGACTCTAAATACAAATTTATTTATTTTATTTGTATGCAATCCTAGTTTAATTTGTAAATCAATCTGTATATCTGAATGGGATAGACATGAAATAAATAAATGCAGTTTCCAAAGAATTGAGGAAGTGTACTGTTAATTTTACAAGCACAGAAGTACTTAAGGGTTTTCAATACTTAATAAAACTAGGAGCAATGATGGCCACTTAACCCCAGGAGAAGACCTAGTGTATTTGTTCTCACAGCTGCATCGTCCTGCATAGTGGTGTTGGCTATTTCACTCTTTTGCTGCTCTTGCTACACTTAAAACAGAGTGTGCAATACACCGACAGAGCTGATATGGAATCTCGCGAGAGGTTGCCATTTTCTGAATATTTTAGTTGTGATTGAGCCCTCGCACGTTCAATCACAACTAAATGTTTGGCGAGTGGACCTCTTCGAGTTTCATCATCAGCCCTGTCTCGGCATTGGGGAGAACACTCTGTTTAAGTGAAAAAGTATTTTGTGGGGGATGGTAGCTCTGAAGTGCAAAAAAGACTTAGGTAGTATAAAAAGCGCTTTTTTGGCCCATTTTTTGCGTTTTTTGTCCAATTTTTGCTTGTTTTACATGTAATTTGTATAATATTTATTGTATTTTATTTAATATTGTTAATAAAGTTTATATTTTTCCAATGCAATTGTTATTATTTACTATTATTATTATTATTATTATTATTTTATTATTATTTTTTATTATTATTTAGCCTTGAAAAAAACAGCTAAGTCCATAAACTAGGTCAACTGCTAAGATTAGCAGCTGAGCTAGTAAATGGCCTTGAAAAAAATGGCTATGTCCATTAACTAGGTCAACTACTAACCTTGCAAGGTTAGCAGCTGACCCTCAAAGTCCCAACATTTGGAAGGTTTGGCGTGATCCTATTGCTATGTATGTCTACACTTGTCAATCATTTAAATGTTTCCCTTCAATGGACCAGTCTAAATGAAAAGTGTTGAGCTCAACACCCAAAAAGGTGTTGAGCTCAACACTTTTCATTTAAACAAGTCCATTGAAAGGAACCATTTAAATGACAAGTGCAGACATACATAGCAATGGATGCCCAACCTTCCAAATATTGGAGGCCAACATACCTGCAACAATGGGAGCAAAAAGGTGTTAAGCTATATCCACACTTCATTAAAATGAAGTGTGGATCTAGCATTAGCTGTAGATACAATGAAATGAATACAAACAGTATGTGTTAATAACATATATTGAACAGTGCATACACAGTACATGAAATAGTCTATGTCCAATGGCCTTGAAAACAAAAAGTGGTAAGGGTTAGCATTTAGATGTTTTCGAACCAGGCTGTTTCAGGTGCAGAGGTTGGTTGCCGTGCACGTAGCGAGATGGTGAAGGTTCAGTAGAGTAGAACTTAGCAGCGCTGGTTGAGTACAGACATCTTGTACGAAGAGTTGCAACCATTCCCAGTCACCTGAAATGCAAGAAACATACTCTGTTGGCAATCGTGCATGATATGTTGGCAGCCAGGCTGGCAACATGCATTTTTTTGCCACATCTAAGGAAATCCATCCCAATATGGCACGTGATTGGCCAGTTAAGCCAAGTGGTAGCCAATTATTTCCGTAGATACAGCAATGAATGCAGTGTTGGGACACATAGTTCAGATGTAGCACCTTCACCACAGCCACAGGAACTTTCTGTCATCTACGATTAATTACCCCCAGTCAGGGCAAACATTTACAACAATTGCCATCATAACACGTAACCAATTAAATATGTATTAAAATAACATATTTTTTACATTTTACACTAACGTGACACTGGCTACATCTATACATTTAATTGAACCTGCAAATTACAAAAGCGAGTCTTTCGTATCCATGGGACCATGATCAAATATTCTCTAAAAGTTGCTCTTAAGCACTCAAATTAAGATGTACAACGCTCTGGAGAAAAATTGAAACTACATACGAGAATTCTAAAAAGCACAGGACAGATATTTTTATGCAGATCAACATACAACAAACAGAATTGATGTATGAAATAAACCCTACTATACACCATGGTTACGCATAAAGTCAACACAACGGGAACAAGAGGTTGCTCCAGTCGAGTTGACGTAACGCTTAACAATGGTGAATAGTAGGGTTTATTACATGAAGCAATTCTGTTCTGTGTTGTATGTTCTGCGTAAAAATATCTGTGTTGTGCTTTTTAGAATTCTCGTAAGTAGTTTCAATTTTTCTCCAGTGCGTTGTACATCTTAATTTGAATGCTTACGACTACCAGCGTGCCGAGAACATGTTTGTCTCGTGAACACTTAAAGAGTAATCGCTGAGGCCGACGCAGAGACAAGTTTAGGCGCTCAGCTTTCTGGTTTTTCCGGGTAAACGGTTTATAACACTGTTATAAAATTCCACACCAACGTTAAAAAAGAATAAAACTATGCTATCCAGTATGCATATTCCTAAATTAATTCTTTGAATTTGAATAAAAAATTGGTGATACCAAAATTTACTCCATTCTGGCCAACTTTGGGATTTTATTTCAAGTGTACAGATTTTTTTACCAGAAATTTGCATACTGGATATCAACGTTAAAATCAATGTGTACACGCCGGTTAATTTGGTTTTATCATACGATAAACAGTTTGGTGGAAATTTCCAGATTGAATCCAAAACATGGATGCCAATTCTGGAAATTCCTACCAAACCGATTATCTTATAATAAAACCAAATTGAGGAATAAGTTCCCAAAAATTTAAAAAAAAAATTGGAAAATTCCCAAAGTTGACCAAAATGGCATAAATTTTGGTGATTTCATTAATTTTTAATTCAAAATCAATTAATTAATTTAAGAATACGCGTACTGGATAGCATAGATGTATTCTTCATTAACGTCAGTGTGAAATTTGATAACTGTGTTATAAACAGTTTACCCGGGGAAAAAAACTGAAAGCCGAGCGCCTATAAACTCGTCTCCGTGCAATCCTCAGCGACTCCTTAACCATTCAAAATAATTAGCGTGGCAGGATTATTAATATGGATTTACCTATATGAACAAAGATATGTAAAAATCAATTAAGCCCAATAAGACTTTTAGTTTTACTTCATTAACGTAGGAAGAAATGTGACTGTCAATAGTCTATTGCTATCGAATAACAAATCTGCATTCAATTATTTTGGATTCAACGTCTATTAAACTGGACTCTGTATCAAAAGAAATAACTAATCGGGACATCCCTACTAAAAATATATATTTGGACAGTTACGATTAAAAGACCATTTTTTGTAGGAACTTGTGATTTGTTTTAGGGGGTTGGGGGGAGAGAGAATAGCACCAACCAACACTGGAACTGCCTCCTAAAATGAATACTTGTGAACGGTTTGTTAAGACTTTGTTAAAATTAAATATTTGGCGAGACGTGTGATGCCTAATCAAGTTTAATTTTTATACAGGCAATACCTGAAATGGATGCGAGCAGTGATGGAATAACAATTGTTAATATCGAATGGTTGTTAAAAACTGTGCTATTTTACTGACCGACGGGCGTGATTGATCGAATTAGAGAAGAAGTCAACAACAAATTATTTCTGTGAGAAACGGTGCGAAATCTTGAAAGCGCTTTGAGTGTGGGACGCACAACACGATTCGTTTGGTAATTTATTTTAATAAAACATGCAAGTCAATAACATTTTCATCATCAATTGTCGGAATGTTACTGAATGTAATATAGATTGTCATGTGCATCCTGAACAGTTTATACATTTTAGCTCAACCGGGGATTGAACCCAGGTCTTCCCCCCCTCGACCACCGAGACAGCAAGTTAATAACTCTTCGATTGTTGTGCATTATAGATCCAAGTGGTTCTACCCACCTACGCCAGTCGCTAGTGGTTTGCGAATACAAAACTTGTGACCGTAACGCTGCTCTACAGGCGGTGTCACGTGTCAGTGTAGGTCACCAGAACATAGTTACACGATTATCATTTAGTCTTCTTTCCAGGTCTACAATTCACGCCATCGTCTGTTTTCGAGTTAACCAGTAGAGATTAAATTGTTCGTTCCAATTAATGACAGCATTTTGTTCCGTTCAGCATTGAGGAAAGTTTTTATTATTGTTTCTTATTTGGTTCTTAATTCCTGCACAGTTTGCATGCGCTTCTGAAAAACACTTCTTTTTTGGTGGCAACAGATCACATCGTCTTCAGCCTAAACCGTGCTGTTTCTGTTGGTAAATCAATTCTTTGACAGGTGTTTTTCATTCTGTCGTATACAGTACTTCTATTTTTGTTATCTTTCCTTAGCAAATGCTGGTTTCACATGGGCTGTAGTTGTGGCGACGGGATTTTGTTTTTTATACGTGGCGCTCCTACTCCACTTCAGGTTAGCCATTGGTACGGAATGGTACCTGATCTCCTTCATCACTCGTGATCCAGCCTTTTGGCAGTTACCACAGAAGCGAAAATGATGGCTTTATACTCTATAGCCACTTTTTGTAAGTAGTAAAGATAAATTGATTTCACATTTTGTTTAAAAAATATAAAAATAGTCTAATTAAATTCATTACTTCTGGCTGGGTCAGCTTGGGTTTTAAAAAAGAATTATTCTTCTTCTTTCTGTT
This sequence comes from Sweltsa coloradensis, assembly GCA_024449915.1. NCBI lineage: Eukaryota > Metazoa > Arthropoda > Insecta > Plecoptera > Chloroperlidae > Sweltsa > Sweltsa coloradensis. Next base: position 108,764 of record JAMZAV010002093.1, read on the forward strand.
CTCCCACAATTGTCAATTGTCAAATTGTCCATCTCTTCCACATTTTCCCAGCTCTCTACTCTTGCCTATAGAAATCCACCCATCTCTTTCTTGGCCTTCACATTATTTTATCCATTCCCTTTTCATATATTCTCTTGGTGGGAGAGCAATCAATCCAATCATGCGTCCGTCTAACAGTTAAAGTGACAGAAGAGTAGGGTGGAAGAAATGAGTCTTAAAGATGCATCAAGGGAATATATTCTCTCTCTCTTCCATCATTGGTTTGACATGCCCAAACCGTCTTCCCATCCTGTCATTCAACTTCGCTACACCCAATCGTCGTTAATAATAAATACTGACAATCTGCGAGTTGAGGGCTGTTCATGTATTAGAAGTAATCTTATTTTCAGTCTATCATTCCATTCAGTGTTGACCATTTGTCTTCAGTGTCTTCAGTGCAATATTGGGGGTGTGTCTCAAAGCTTTGTTTTGCTGTAGTCGATTAGCCTAGTCAAACTAATTCAACAATGATCAACAACAGTAGTGACATTGCAATCATGCATCAGTGTAACTGCGAGTCAGCAGACTATTGTTAAACAACAATTGGGAATTGATAACTGTTGCTTGATCCATTTGCTATCTTCCATCAAAATCTTGAGTTCACAAAAGGTAGTCTCCATCCTCGGTGACAAGTTTTAGACAGCAATTATTTCCAAATTGTTCAAACTGGTGGTGCTGTGGCAACCTTAACTGACACCGCCTATACTCATGTATTATTTGTTTTCAACTTTTAAGTTAATAATAAATACTACTGACAATCTGCAAGTTGAGGGCTGTTCATGTATTAGTAGTAGTCTTATTTTCAGTCTATCATTCCATTCAATGTTGACCATTTGTCTTCAGTGTCTTCAGTGCAATATTGGGGGTGTGTCTCAAAGCTTTATTTTGCTGTAGTCGACTAGCCTAGTCGAACTAATTCAACAATGATCAACAACGGTAGTGACATTGCAATCATGCATCAGTGTAACTGCAAGTCAGCAGACTATTGTTAACAATTGGGAATTGATAACTGTTGCTTGATCCATTTGCTATCTTCCATCAAAATCTTGAGTTCACAAAAGGTAGTCTCCATCCTCGGTGACAAGTTTTGTGTAATTATTTCCAAATTGTTCAAACTGGTGGTGCTGTGGTAACCTTAACTGACACCGCCTTTACTCATGTACTATTTGTTTTCAACTTTCAAGAAGTACACCTAATGATGAAGTAGCACATTCAGTAACGTCCTACGAAAACTAGACCGTTAAAGTCTGTGTGTGAACAATTATTCCGGCACGATGTAAATTTAAAGATGTCAAACGCTTAGTAACTCACGACTGATAGTCCTGACCGAAAAATATTGAATTAAAAAATAATTTGTCATTGTTGATCAATAATCAATTAGGTATACGTTTTTTATTTTATTTTTTTATTTTTTAATGATCTTTCTATTATTAAAGAAATAGGGAAAACTCAATTGGCAATGTCAATTGGTTCCTTCCGTCCAGTGGCAAGCATTGTCCCCTAAACCTCTCCTAATGCGACCTGAACTCCCTTAAAGGAGGACTGACATGGTGATGGTAAATATTAATATAGTATTCTAGATACTATTTAACGACAATATGTGCCTGTATTAGAGCTGTCAGTCAGCATGGTACCTGCCGTTTGTGCGCACGCCTTTTCTTCTACTAGCGAGTAGCGTGTGACGACATAATGGCCTAGCCACTAGAAGATGATCGAGGCGGCAATATAATGTCACGCGGTAGTAAACGTTCTTCATAATATCTTTGGCGCAATGAATGGCAGAATAACCAAAATGCGTATACGTACAGTAGAATATTTGTGCACGATCATGCCGCAAACAGATTGGAATTATGTCTCTTAGCGGCTTGGCAATTATTTAATGAAAAATAGCACGCGTTTTAACTTCTGTCTCCTCGCTTCCACCCGCCATCCATGCAATGTGGTTCGGGCCTCACCGGGAATCTTCGGCACACGCTACCGGCTGTTTCGGGAATGTGCAAGCAAGTAGCGACTGCATAATAAACTACCCTGTTCCTCTGTTGCATTCTCATCAAATTCAATATTGCCCTTTTCATGTATTGGCATTATCATTATAGCACCATGGACCATGGTTTGCTGGTTTCGATTCTCATAAAAATGCTATGAACTTGCACGTTTTACTAATAGCCCCTTAGGGTAGCCCTGCTCTTATTATGGACCATCCGGTGTCGAGCAAGGAAGAAGCCTGCTGGACTTGCCCTGAACACGTTGAGCGCAAGGCGGTCGGTGCGGGAGGCAAAAGTTAAAACACATGTGTTTGTATTAAATTATATTGGCAAGCCCCTAAACAACATAATTCAATAGGGAATATTCCACTTGATATTTTATATTTTATTTTAATTCTTATTCATGTCTTAATAGTCACTGCACTTTTTTTTATTTAAAAAAATGTTTTTTGTGTAATTGGATGAGCGAAGCGAAGACTTCAATTTCACCGACCCCCCAAAAAATTTAGCTCGGTTGTTTTTTGTTTTTTTTTTGTTTTGTTTTTCCGTCTGTTTGTTCGCTCTCTACCGGGCAAACGGCATAATTATGCGATCTTGATGAAAATTTGACACGACCTTCGTTTTCTCTGAACTTAGACTTGCCACGTTTTTGGGTACAATCGAAGAAATATTTCTCATGAATATCGAACTTTTACGATTTTTTTCGATTTTTAGTGCGATATTTTCGTGCCATTTGGGCCAATTCTGACCAAACGGGTGGGGCTACAACGTTCATATTTCACATGGACATTAAGGTAATGGTGATGTATTGCTTTCTGAAAGAAAAAGTTGAAAAAGTTAGCCAGAATCTAGAGAAATAAAGCTTTTAATATACGTTTTTTTGACTTTTTGTGCGATATTTTCGTGCCATTTGGGCCAATTCTGACCAAACGGGTGGGGCTACAACGTTCATATTATACATGGACATTAAGGTTATGGTGATGTAGTACCTTTTGAAAGAAAAAGTTGAAAAAGTTAGCCAGAATCCATAGAAATAAAGCTTTTAATATAAGTTGTTTACGGTAAATAATACCAATTGACAAGAAACAAAAGAAACTTGACAACATTCACCTACAATTTCGTAGGCAGCAAAACAAAGCACTTGCAAAAGTAAAGATATCCCACGCAAACTAAAACCTTTAAAAAGCTCATCCATCAACGCGGCGGGACTTTAGCGTTTTCCTAGTTTAAACAAGAAGTAAATTGGACCCCCAGTTTGCGCGCCAAAAACGAGCGTGCGCCATCTTTGGACGGTACTACGTCATAACTGTGTTGAGTCAAGGCCAATTGGAAACTAAATGTACGTATGTTTGTACATATTAACATACAGACGGCGGTGCTAGCCCATCTGCTCAACACAAACAACTCCACAGGGATGTACATTTTCACCGTCTTTTGTTTTTCTTTTTTTCGTATGTGACAGGAGATTTCGCGAGATCATTGTGATAAAGAATAACGAGCATTTTGTCTTGAATTTTTGCATAGCCTAGGACTATCATGGTATTCTTTATCTACAATATGCTTTAATAAGTCATCAAAGTAAGGTTTTTGTGTGGGATGTGTGTCAAAACATGAACGTGCAGGCCTAGGGTTGGCAAGTTAAGCCTAGGGCTTGTCAAGTGAGTAATTTTAGTATTCACATACCAATGCCTTTATCCTACAGGAACGATTGGCCTAGACTGTTGTATTATAAATAATTTTCTACGTCTAGGCCTAGACCTAGGACTGTTTCAGTTTTGTTTTTTGATTGCAATGTCAACTTTTCTCGTTTTCCGGCTAGGCGTTAAATGTAAAATGTCCGCCATCTGTTTACATTACTGTAGGCTACGCTAGGCGCTGCTTTGTTTAAAACACCGCCGTCTTGATGTATATCTCGATCCTACTATAATACTATTCCAACATCTTTGGTCTGGATGTATGTTTATCCAGACGGCGTTGGATCAACACAGTTCTGACGTCACAGTCGTTTTTGCCGCTTTAAAAAACTGCTGCTTTTAAAACGGCTATAAATCACTGGATTATTATTTCACAGAAAAACAAAGTACCCGGTACATATTTGTAATCGGGACGAAATACTTCTTCTAAAAAATCTATTCGTACAGTATTTGGCGGAAGTGGAATATTCCCTATTCTGTTTGTGGCATACTCTAAAGCGGATATTCTGCTCTATGTATGCAAAAATTGATTATGCTGGCGCTTATTGCGTATCAGATGTAAGAATGAACGTTTGCTGCCGTGCGATATAACACTGCCGCTTCTATCGGGGCTGAGTGGCTAGGCCAGTGTGACATCACACACTAGTAGACGAAAAAGAAAGATCAAATACCTCGAAAACGAGTTGACGTAGAGAAATGCTTTTTTCGGTAATCGTACTTATTTCAGACGTAAATCAACTTTGCTTAGCCATGCCGGTCCTCCTTTAAGACTCTGAAGCTATAATATACACAAGCAAGTCAAATTCCACCCCCCAACAGTACTTTCCATCAAACCATACCTCCCCAGGTCTTGTTCTCTATACATTCTGCTGGAACTTCCATGGATGATCCCTCTGCCTCTATTAGTCCCTCCTGTAACCTATTGTGGATGCCCCTCTAACCCCTACTTCCCCTGACCAATCTATATGCTACACAACCTGTCCACCCCCTCCTCCTTTCCAAAGACTCCCACCCCCAAGTACACTAACATTGCAGGTAACACTTCCATATGCCCTCTACCAACACCCCCCACATCTTCCTCCCACCCCTCCCACCCTCTTTGCTGCCCTACGGTTCACCTCCCCTATTACAGATCCTATGCTGCCACCCCATACTCCATACAGGTAGGCCATCTAACTAAGGGTGTCTACAAATTTCACATTAAATTCCCGACTTTTCCAGATTGATTTCCATATTTTTCAGACCAAGGCTTAGGCCTACTGATAATATTGCTCTTATAATAGAATTGATTTTCCCCAGAGCACTGAGCGTCGTGATGGGCTGCGACGGAACAAAAATAGGGGTCCATTTTTCAATTTTTTTTTTTTATAGATTTGATTTGGTGAGTTTACAAGATTTATGAGGGGAATTCCAGAAATATGAACAATTTCCCTGACTTTTCTCGACTTGTAGACACCCTGAAACCATTGTCTCATAGCTTGATCTAAACCCCCTGCTGGCTCATAACAGAGCTTAGACTATTCCCCTTCCT